>JXSR01S009125.1:38866-49634 GCA_000969725.1 Ophiothrix spiculata
ATAAATGATACAATGCAATACTTTTAAACATTATATTCTGTTTAAAATAAAAACATGAATATATTGTCTGCCTCAAAAAGAAGATATATCTGATGTATTTGAGCGGGAGACTTAAGAGACAATCAAGCATGCAAGTTACATAATTCATATTTAGCATAAGGCCGCATAAAAAACAAAGTTGTTTATTGTCCCCGCTCTCCTCACTTTTGATTTGGTAAAAATGCTAAAAAGGTGTTAAAAATTGAGCTAAATCGTTCAAATATCAAGATCCCGCTTTCCTTCTAAAGGATTCTTTAAATTTTTGATGTTTTTAACGTTGAAACTGTCATTTTGAGAAACGAGAAACAACCTTTTTTTTTATGTGGCCTAAGTATACAAATCTATACAATATAGATAGTAATATGCTAAGTATACATCATAATCTCAAGTCCTTATTCAAGTTGGTCTTGTTAATTTACACAGTTTGGGTGTGATCTGGGAAAGCCTGTGATAATGTAGCCTACATGTTGCTTATTTTATAGGTATCCAACAGATCACAACACAATGTGGAGATGTGTCAAAATAATTAATAAGAAGTTTTCACCATCACCATTTAGACGCATTTTACAAGGTCACATCACAATTTTACACCATATTAAATTATTATTATTCAAATTATTGTTGATAGAAGTATGAAAAACATTTATAAGTTATGGAATCGACAACCGTGATCTTAAGTATAGCAGGGTCACACATTACCCTTTCATATCAACATGATCAAGATCGTGTTATCGATTCTAATTGGGCACTAAATACCGATTTTTCCCTAAAGGCCCAGGGCAGTTAAGTGGTCTTCCTACCATTATGCGAGATAATCTCATACTATTTAAGACGACCTTTTGATGCCGATAACGAACATTGAGGCGAACAGGAACACGGGATTGGACATCCGGGGACCTGCTCCCTGAATCAATCATGGAAATATTAACACTTAAGTGGTCAAGGGGGGTCCATATGGACCCAACATTTGGTTTTCGCGCGTTAGCGCAAAAACGCAAAGTAATTTTTCATCACCCTTCTATGTATTTGTCTAACTTTACCATACCCTTCACCTGGTGGCAAAAACATTTCAATCGACCCACCCCTTCCCATGCTTATTAGCATAAATAAAGATTTTTATTTTTAAAATGTTCAGATTTTATTTCAGGAGTGTATTTGTACTTACATAGTGCAAATATGAGCCAAATCTTATTGAAAAATTCCGTTGGGAAGTGAGTTTTCCAATTTTTGGCGGGAAAATTTTGACGCGACACGGAAAATATTGTTTTGGCCGCCATTTTGGAACGGTTTGTCCGATTTTCGAAATTGTTTCTTTGTTTTAGTTTTTTGAAGTATTTTACCTATGACCAGACGGTTTCAACGTAAAATTCCTTCGCGAAAGCGCTTTTCAGTGTGGGGTCCATATGGACCCCCCCCCCCCTTAACCACTAACGGGCATGTGGGGGACCTTGACCACTTAAGTGTTAAGCATATTTAGCTTGTATGTAAGGATGAAAAAAATGGTCGATAATGCATGTTTGTCAAGTCGGACAGGAACGCCGACTCGAACATCTGGGGGACCTGTTCCCGATAATCAGTCAAGAAAATGTTAAACATGATAGCTTATTTATTCCGCGAGGTTGTACTTAATATAATAGATGTTGACAAGGGAACACTGGCTTGAAAATCGGTAGAGACCTGCTCTGATCCTCGGCTATAATCCCGTTTATCTTTATAGAACTGTTACGATTATATAATATTTCGGAAAATGTTATTGACATTATGTAATGCTCATGAAAATGTACAACACGTTAACATGGGCTTGTATATACATCTGACGATCTAAAAAATGAAAAAAAAAACAAGTTAAGCAAGTTAAAGTTTAGCACTGTATTATATTGTTCTGCCCACTTTATTGGTTCCATTTAAGGCGCAAACCAACCATGTATTCAATAATTGCCATCACCATGATCACCCATTCAATTGGTTATGTCGTCACATATATAACCATTGATTGAAAGGTGGTAATAACTGCCGGAGTATGCACACGGCTTGAGCATCACAAAAGGATTCTTAAGATTCGGCCAAAGAATTCCCTAACACCTGCATCCGCTTGAGTGCATCCACAATCCTCTTTAAGACTCATATGGTCCGTCTCCTTACGGGTATGTTCATATGAACAACTTATCTTTATGTCTGAAATTTGAATTAAGACTTTTGATACCCTGAAAACAGACCAAATAGTCGTTTATCAACAAGGATTTTTGGAATTTATGAGACAAGCTATTTGTAATTTTTATTTCAATGAGTTAACTTTTGTCTTATCAAGCCTTTTAAATTGTCTTACCATCTTACCAAAAGGTAAAGTTTCTTGGTACCATATCATAGGTTTCGTGTCTCCTCTACATTACAAATTAGTTCAATCAGCTAATGTGTTACGTAATTATGACTTCATAAAAGTTGGCAGATCTAAAAATTCGACAGTTATATTGAAAATAAAATAAAATATGTTTCAACAGTTTTCGAAATTTAATGGGGGTTGGCATATAAAGTAGGAAAAATGGTATTTTAAAATTTACTTCTGGTAAACATCATAACCGTTTTTCCTAATAAATAAGTTAAATAGTAATTCTAACATGTCCTAATCTATAATTTAAAGCTTCATAGCATGCCAGATTTTTTTTTCAAAATGGCGACCAAAAATTTCACGGATACTAAACTGTTACATCCTACCCTTCTCCAAGCTAATGTGTTACCCCAAATATTTTGTCACCGATAAAATTAACCGAAAAATGTAATAGAGATTACTCAAATGCTTTTGGTCAGTTGCTTTTGCGTTTTTATGAAGCAAAAAAACCGAGGGGTTGCAACAACCCCTTGGTTAGACAAGTGTTACCTTAGGTAATATTACCTTATCTGAACATCCCGACAAGCCATAGACTTACTTTTTATTTTGTCTCTTATGTCTGATTTTTATCTCGTTTCTATGGTAGAAGATGACTGATGATTAGTAGAATAAACCTATTTCACAACCTCGACACAGGTTTCCCTCGATCTTAATATAAAAGCATAAACAAAATATATGATTTTAAAAGATAAGATGTTTTTACACGTATACATTTTATCAGATTTATTCCAAATTTATGACTGGCTTAACAACTAATATATAGTACAAGATTAACTCTGACCAACGACGAGGTGACTTACGGAGAGTTAGAGCAAGTTGCCCTTCGTATTGTTACATTTTATAGCAAAAGTGTTTACTTCATCACGGAAAGCCAAAAGGGTGTCAAGGTTACTCCCAAAATGAAGAAAAGCAAATTTTGACTTTATATCGATATTAAATCCATTTGGAGTCCAGCATCCATGACTCTCATAAGGAGTCACGTGCTCATAAAAGTCAAACGTGACTCTTCCTCATGTGAGTCAATGTGACTCCGCATGAGAGTCACGGGTGCTGAACACCCTTGTAAGAGTCACCTTAACTTGACTCCCTTTTGACCTTCAGTGATCTTACAGCAAATTGTTGTTTATTTGTCAACGATTAGACCCCTATTACATTTGCTTGTTCATAATTCACAGCAAATGGATCATTATTTGTTTTTATATCAATTTTAAAGAGCTACCTGATTAAGGGCTAAAACATTTCTATTTGTAAAGTATTTATGGTAAATTGCATTATTGTTTATGTGTCCAGCAATTTTGTTACAAAAAGTGATGTTTATTTTTGTTCGAATGTCAAATTTTGAACCACACTAGTCAATCATTTTTTTTATTATTGCATTATTGTTTATGTGTCCAGCAATTTTGTTACAAAAGTGATGTTGATTTTTGATCAAATGTCAAATTTTGGACCACTCAAGTCAATCATTTTTATTACTTTATTTTTTAATGGAAAGATAAAAAAACAATACTCGACTTGATTCTTTTTTATATACATTATTGTTGTTTTTCCTCAATTCTTTTGTCATCAGCATATGTTCTAGCCAGCTTTATATGCCTCCTTTCTTTTTATTGGAACAACACTTTTAATATATGTATTTTGTAACTTTTGACACTACTTATGAACGTTTTGAAAGGATTGATATTATTTTATTTATTTATTGTTTGCCATGAAGTGTTTTCTTCTTAACAACTTTGGTAGTTTGATCGCTATTTACATTATTGTACCCGTTGCCATTTACCTAAATCCCTGAAGTGTTCTCACTGTTTAAATGTTTAAACTGCCAACCTATGTCCTTCATTTTAGAACTTCCCTAGACACTCATCTTGTTATTTTACCAAAAAATATATTTATTTCCATTAAATATTGGCAATCTAAAATAAAAAGCGTTTAAGGCAATATGAAATATTAATAGCTCGAGAGACTTTGTTAGCCATTATTTGTCATTCAAGATTCCATTTTTGTTAAGTTTACTGTTATGTCGATATCAAGATATCACTTTATTTTTGTGAAAGTCCACTCAAATATCTACTCACTGCATCATTTTTATATTGAGTTAACAATAATAAATCTAATCTGACGGTGGATAAAAGTTGAAAAGAAATTTTACATTTCTTGTTTGTCCTAATAGCCTATTTTTTGATGAAATTGTATTTTTTGTGCACACGATCATGCGTGCGACAAAATATGTTTCATAAATCTGTAAATAAATCTCATTTGAAAATTAAAAATTTAAGAAAACTCCAAAAGACGCCATTACGAATGATCTTACAGCAAATGTAGGCAAATTGCATTGTTGTTTATTTGTCAACGATTATTATATTTGTCAGTAAATAAAGCTGTCAAGTTTTTCATCAATTCTTTATACCCTTATTACTTGGGTAGAATCTGTGCTATATTCAGGTCACGTGAACAGGAAGGTTACAATTTATGGAAATGGAAACACTGTTAGAGACGCCATTAAGAATACAATTTGTCAGAATAAAAATGTTATTACTTTGTTCGATTCGTTCATTTCCATTCTTTTTCCTTAGAAAAAAGAATTTCACATGGTATCTAGGTTATATTCCCGACACGTGTCCTCGTGACAATCTTACTGGACCTTGTTTTGTAAAAACAAAACCTTTTCTCACGGCCTTTTAAGTGTCTTTTGGTGTTTACTATGAAAACATTTGAAAACATTATAACAAATATAAGTGCACCACTTGAACATTTGGATCTAGTGTTTTTGATGTTTTATAAAGCATATAAAACCTTCCTTCATGCAAATAGTTTGTTTTACAACACATTTACTATTTACATTTAAGACCATTAACTTCTATTTATTTGATCTCTTTCTATTATTAAACTACCGTTAAAAAGAATAGAGATGAATTTCTTTGCAAATTAACTCTTGTATGTATATACTTAACAAAGAATAATGTATTTTTAAATCGGTTACAGATTTGTGACAATCATTTTTTTTTAATTTCGTTCTTTTTTTCTTCGTTTTTTGTGTTTTTCTTTCATCTTCTTCTTATTTCTTCTTCTTTCTCGTCTTCTTCATTTTCTTCTTTTTTCTTCTACTTCTAATTCTTTTTCTTCTTTTTTTTCTTCTACTTCTACTTCTTCTCTTTTCTTTGTTATTCTTCATTTTCTTCTTCTTTCTTCTTCCTTTTCTCTTATTTCTACTTCTACTTCTTGTTATTATTCTTCTTCATCTTCTACTTCTTCTTCGTCTTTTTCTCCTTCTTCGTCCTCTTCTTCTTCGTCGTCTTCGTCTTCTTGTTCTTCTTTCTTTCTTTAGCGTCTAACACTTCCTTCCTTTACTTTCTTTTATTTTCCTTGAATTTCTTGTTATTCGCCCCCTCTTTTCTTCTTTTAGGTCTTTTCAATGTTTGCTTCCTCCACTTATCTTCTACTCCCACTTTTTAAATATTTCTTAATTCAATTTGGTTGTATTTTCTCGTGTAAGTTGCCTTTTACTGAGATACTTTCTTATTGTTCATTTCAACTCTTCACCTTACAATAATTTACGCTATTTATACAAAATATAGGGATTCCTCCTCGAATACGTCCTAATCTAATTATATCTAATAGACCATCATCGGCCGAGCTACGATCTTTATGCATCAATTCATTTGTCATTCACTTGTCCAATTTCGATTCAATCGCCGATATCAACAATTCAAATTCTCTAACAAGCCAGAATTTCAATATTGATTACATTTCCAAAAGCCCAAACGTCAAGAATTTGTCAATAACAAGAATAGGTGCATGTCTGTACAGCAGACAAGCTCTTCTGTCACCCAAACAAAACAGAATACAATATCCACCACGATGTAATAATTCGATTTATGATATAATTTGTTTCCTCTCAAAACTTTAAGGTGCTAAAGAAAAACTATTAAGCCTCGTTAGTACAGCGCGTAGAAGTGATACTTGAGTGCTATATAAGAAAATTGGAAATAAGCTTTTCAATTGGGAGAACATGAGTTTTAATAGATGTTGTAGTAACAAGGGAAAATGAACCTCCTCAGACGGGGAGATGTTATCAAGCTACTTTTGTTTATCTGCTCTAAGGCTTGTCATCAGACAGAGAGAAGTCGTTAAAACTACTCAGAAATGGGAAATATGTTCGTGTAGACTTGTCATAGAATATATAGCATAGTTTGAATGTAATAAAGGAGATTAATTCATGGTACTTTTGGATGTTTGTATTAACTATCGGCATGTTAGGAATGTGTTTAAATGAGAATGTTATGAGTATATAACTTAGGTAATGTTTTTACGTTATAATATTTGTTGAATTTGTCAATACAAATGTATTAAAATGAATTCTAAAATTAAACGAATTAAGAAATGACAAATGAAATAATCTAAATTAACCAAATTCACTGCCAACAATTTATGAATAAAGCGATGGAAACTTATTTGAAATAGATCAATTGAGATTAAATCAAGATTCTATCTGAGAAAAGTGACTTATTAAATGGGTAGATATTTTATTTTAAATCTAGAATATTTTTCTTATGTACAATGCAAGTTTATCATACAAAATGTAGGATTCCCTCCTCAAATACGTCCTAATCTAATTGTATCTAATGGACAATCATCGGCCGAGTTACGATCTTTACACATCAATTCATTTGTCATTCACTTGTCCAATTTCTATTCAATCACCAATATTAACAATTCAAATTCTCTAACAAGCAAGAATTTCAATATCTATTAAATTTCCAAAAGCCCAAACGTCAAGAATTTGTCAATAACAAGAATAGGTGCATGTCTGTGCAGTAGACAATTTCTTTATTGTCATCCTAACAACACAGGATACAATACCCACCGTGATCTAATAATTCGATTTATGATATAATTTGTTTCTACTCAAAACTATAAGGTGCTAAAGAAAAACTATCAAGCCTCGTTAGTACAACGCGTAGATGTGATACATGAGTGCTATATAAGAAAATTGGAAATAAGCTATTCAATTGGGAGAACATGAGTTTTAATAGTAGTTGTAGTAACAAGGGAAAGAGAACCTCCTCAGACGGGGAGATGTTATCAAGCTACTTTTGTTTATCTGCTCTAAGGCTTGTCATTAGACAGGGAGAAGTCGTTAAAACTACTTAAATGGGAAATATGTTCGTGTAGAATTGTTTCAGAATATATTTGAATGTAACAAAAGAAATTATTTAATGGTACTTGTGGATATTTGTATTAACTGACGGCATGTAAGGAATGTGTTTAAATGACAATATTATGAGTATTTGATCATGCTTTTGAGTTTTGTAAAACACGGTATGAATTACAACTGTTTAACTAACAAATTTGAAATTTACAGGAATTGACAAATGAAATAATCTAAATCAACGTTCAACAATTTGTCAATTAAGTGATGGAAACTGATTTGAAAAAATTAGATCAAGCTTTTAACAATCTATACTGAAAAAGGGACTTATAAAATTGTTTCAAATTCCAATTCTAAATTATTTTTCATGCTTATTTACCAATTCAGTTCATCTTTCCTGTATTTCTTTTTACACTTTCCAACCTTTTCTTCCTTTCTTCCGCTTCAGTGTCTCTCAACTAAGAGAGACTGAAAAGGAACTCTACTAACTTGAAATATCTTAGACTTCTTAATTTGAAATATCGTCTACATAATTCCACGCTCTTGTAATAACTTGTGAAAATAGGTCTTTCATAATATATTTCCTTCTTAAAACCTGCCACTCTCTTGTATTAACTTGTGAAAATAGGTATTTCATAATATATTTCCTTCTCAAAACCTGCAAGCTACGTTTACAAAATGTAGGTTTTCTCCCTCAAATACATCATAATTAAATTATATCTAATAGACCATCATCGGCCGAGTTACGATCTTTACACATCAATTCATTTGTCATTCAGTTGTCCAATTTCAATTCAATCGCCGATATCAACAATTCAAATTCTCTAAACTAGCACGAATTTCAATATTTATTAAATTTCCAAAAGCCCAAACGTCAAGAATTTGTCAATAACAAGAATAGGTGCATGTCTGTACAGTAGACAATTTCTTATTGTCAACTTAACAACACAGGATACAATACCCACCGTGATCTAATAATTCGATTTATGATATAATTTGTTTCCTCTCAAAACTTGTAGGTGCTAAAGAAAAACTATCGAGCCTCGTTAGTACAACGCGTAGATGTGATACATGAGTGCTATATAAAAAAAAATATGGAAATAAGCTATTCAATTGGGAGAACATGAGTTTTAATAGTAGTTGTAGTTACAAGGGAAAGTGAACCTCCTCAGACGGGAGATGTTATCAAGCTACTTTTGTTTATCTGCTCTAAGGCTTGTCATTAGACAGAGAGAAGTCGTTAAAACTGCTCAGAAATGGGAAATATGTTCGTGTAGACTTGATTCATAATATATTTGAATGTAATAAAAGAAATTATTTCATGGTACTTTTGGATATTTGTAGTAACTATCGGCATTTTAGGAATGTGTTTAAATGAGAATGTTATGAGTATGGGATATAATGTTTCTGGGATATCATTTTGTTGAATATGAATAACAAATGTATAAGTGACAAATTTGAAATTGAATTGACAAATCAAATAATCTAAATTAATAGAATCTACTTTCAATTATTTATGAATTAAGCGATTGAAACGTATTTGAACATGATAGATACCTATAGAAAAAAATTGAAAATTTTAGAGGTTGTATTTGTGCTTACGTACAAAATAAGTTCATCTTTCTTTTGATTTATTTATATTTTACCAAACCTTTACCTGTTCTTCCTTTTCAGTTTCGTCTTATTTTCAAAATATCATCTTATTCCATTCGCTTATACTAACTCATGAATTTAGGTTTTCCTTAATATTTTTCCTTCTTCTTCATGTATAATGAAAATGCAAGCTTATTATACGAAATGTAGGATTCCTTCCTCAAATACATCTGAATCCAATTATATCTAATAGACCATCTTATCGGCCGAGTTACGATCTTTGCACATCAATTCACTTGTAATTCAATTGTCCAATTTATATTCAATCACCAATATCAACAATTCAAATTCTCTAACAAGCAAGAATTTCAATATATATTACATTTCCAAAAGCCCAAACATCAAGAAATTGTCAATAAGAAGAATAGTTACATATCTGTACAGTAGACAATTTCTTATTGTCATCCTAACAACACAGGATACAATACCCACCGTGATCTAATAATTCGATTTATGATATAATTTGTTTCCTCTCAAAACTTTAAGGTGCTAAAGAAAAACTATCAAGCCTCGTTAGTACAACGCGTAGATGTGATACATGAGTGCTATATAAGAAAATTGGAAATAAGCTATTCAATTGGGAGAACATGAGGTTTAATAGTAGTTGTAGTAACAAGGGGAAAGAGAACCTCCTCAGACGGGAAGATGTTATCAAGCTACTTTTGTTTATCTGCTCTAAGGCTTGTCATCAGACAGAGAGAAGTCGTTAAAACTACTTGGAAATGGGAAATATGTTCGTGTAGACTTGTTTCAGAATATATTTAAATGTAAAAAAAAAAATTATTTCATGGTACTTGTGGATATTTGTATTAACTACCGGCATTCCAGGAATGTGTTATAATGCTTTTGAGGTTTGTAAAAAAAAACTGTATGAATTACAAATATATAACTGACAAATTTGAAATTTGCAAGTATTGACAAATGAAATAATCTAAATCAACGTTCAACTACTTATCAATTAAGTGATGAAAACTGATTTGAAAATGAAAGATCAAGCTTTTAACAATCTATACTGAAAAAATGACTTGCAAAATTGTTTCAAATTCCAATTCTAAAGTATTTTTTCATGCTTATGTACAAATTAAGTTCATCTTTCCTTGGATTGGATTTCCTTTCACACATTCCAGCCGTTTCTTCTTTTCTTCCTCTTCTGTCTCTCTCAACTAAGAGAGACTGAAGATGAACTCTGCTAATTTGAAATATCTTCGATATAATTCCATTCTCTTGTATTAACTTGGGAAAGTAGGTCCTTCATACTATATTAGTCCCTAAAAACGTCTCGCTCGGCTGAATGTCATTTTTACTGCAAGTTTTTACCTACTTACACTTATCAGAATATCACAATTTTTGGCATACATATTGAATAGAGTCTCTAGTTTATTCATAAATCTTGACTAGTGATTTCACGTCCATTATCAAGGTCAAAATTACGACTAAAGACTACTTCGAAAAAGTTGACCCTTTTTCGCCGAAACCTCATAATTTTATGATGTTCGAGCAATTCGACTGGTTTCAAATTTTGACAGATTGTAGGCTTGATACTT
>JXSR01S009126.1:8097-27305 GCA_000969725.1 Ophiothrix spiculata
GGTGTATTATGCATATCATTGATATGCATAATACACCTAAAATTTATACACTGTACACATTGCCTGGAATAGTGTATTTGAAGGTGAGAGGCAGTGAAAGCAGTTATAATTCAGTGTTAGTTAGGGCGTCTGGGGACGTCCTACGCTTGAGCTGACAGTAATTCATACACTCCGCGTGTGCTCCGCGTGTCACCTAGCCAATCAGAACGCAAGAATATAAAGTACGTGGAGTGCAGTGGATCTTCACAATGCACTGAGCTTGTTGCGTTCCAGTTTGCGTGGCGGGCGTTTAGTGCGTATGAATGTTTCATTGTTTTTGTCGGGTGATTTTTTATTTAGTTTAGAGAAGTTTTTGGATTTTGATGGTCATATTAAAGGCCTTATTTATTTTCACAAAAGATACTACAAAGAATTGGATTAATAAATTTGCATTCCATAATGCTCGTAAAATGAGACAAAATCAATGCACTTGCGGTAAATTTTGATTGCTGTCCGAGTGCATTGACCGCGCGTGCATTGATTTTGTCTCATTTCACTCGCGTATGAAATGCAGATGCCCTACGGCAGGAAAAGGTTAATGGGTCGGGTTCCACTCTATATCGCCACCTGTTAATTCTCATTTTGTACAGAGTTCCTTGATGATGTCATGATGGATGCTACTAATAAATACAGCAAACTGAACCACCAAGTAGCGCCAACATTATTTCTGGAATTCCATGGGTCAGATAGCAGCGTCAAGGGCCAAGTGGATCTTGTTGGTAGGTATACAGGGTGTATCAAAAAGAAGTATACAGCAGACTGAACCACTGTGTAGCACCGACATTATTCCTAGAATTTCATTGGTCGGAAAGCAGTGTCAAGGGCCAAGTGGATCTTGTTGGTTGGTATACAGGGTGTATCAAAAAGAAGTATACAGCAAACTGGACCACCGAGTAGCGCCAACATTATTAGATAGCAGCATCAAGGACCAAGTGGATCTTGTTAGTAGGTATACAGGGTGTATCAAAAAGAAGTATACAGCAAACTGGACCACCGAGTAGTGCCAACATTATTCCTAGAATTCCATGGGTCAGATAGCAGGTTCGAGGGTCAAGTAGATCTTGTAGGTTGGTATACAGGGTGTATCAAAAAGAAGTATACAGCAGACTGAACCACCAAGTAGCGCCAACATTATTTCTGGAATTCCATGGGTCAGATAGCAGCGTCAAGGGTCAAGTGGATCTTGTAGGTAGGTATACAGGGTGTATCAAAAAGAAGTATACAGCAAACTGAACCACCGAGTAGCGCCAACGTTATTCCTGGAATTCCATGGGTCAGATAGCAGTGTCAAGGGTCAAGTGGATCTTGTAGGTAGGTATACAGGGTGTATCAAAAAGAAGTATACAGCAAACTGAACCACCGAGTAGCGCCAACGTTATTCCTGGAATTCCATGGGTCAGATAGCAGCGTCAAGGGCCAAGTGGATCTTGTAGGTAGGTATACAGGATGTATCAAAAAGAAGTATACAGCAGACTGAACCACCAAGTAGCGCCAACATTATTTGTGGAATTCCATGGGTCAGATAGCAGCGTCAAGGGTCAAGTTAATCTTGTAGGTAGGTATACAGGGTGTATCAAAAAGAAGTATACAGCAAACTGAACCACCAAGTAGCGCCAACATTATTCCTGGAATTCCATGGGTCAGATAGCAGCGTCAAGGGTCAAGTGGATCTTGTAGGTAGGTATACAGGGTGTATCAAAAAAAAGTATACAGCAAACTGAACCACCCAGTAGCGCCAACATTATTTCTGGAATTCCATGGATCAGATAGCAGCGTCAAGGGTCAAGTGGATCTTGTAGGTAGGTATACAGGGTGTATCAAAAAGAAGTATACAGCAAACTGAACCACCAAGTAGCGCCAACATTATTTCTGGAATTCCATGGGTCAGATAGCAGCGTCAAGGGTCAAGTGGATCTTGTAGGTAGGTATACAGGGTGTATCAAAAAGAAGTATACAGCAAACTGGACCACCAAGTAGCGCCAACATTATTTCTGGAATTCCGTGGGTCAGATAGCAGCGTCAAGGGCCAAGTGGATTTGGTTGGTGGGTTTATTTTGTTTGTTATTGGAATTAATGATGGACCAAATACATATTTTCATATCACATAACTTAAGATTTCATAGCTCTATATTATACAATTAGGTATTCAAACACGCCACAGAGTTGTTCATCGCGAATCAACAACGATGCATCCATGCGTCTGCGTATTTTTATCCGTCGGCGTGATGCACCGATGCATCGGATGCAGAGTTGTTGATTCGTGATGAAAAACTCTGGCGTGCTTGAATAACTTTCAACAACGAAAATCTTCCTGAAAGAGTGTATGAATTAAATTTGATCTCAATGTTTTCAATTCAACAGATAGACCTGCTCATCTCCATAAAAATATTTAGCATATCTGAAGCAAAGTGCTAGTTTGTGAATGTTTGCTGCTTTGACGTTATCAATTTTTCCGAAGCACCGGGCTTTGGTACGCACTATAAGTGCCCGACGCGCGATGAGCAGTGCGCAAACTTTTGTATACTGTACGTGTCAACGCACTTCCGTAAACGCCGTACCGTGCATGAAACGCTAATTTGAATATCAAATGTGGGTTCATCAGGAATCAACAACGGTACGCTCCTGTATAAGGAGATACAATGAGTTGTTAAAAATCCTGTATAATACGAAAAGTCGTATCACGTAGCTCTTTTACCAATCCAACTAGCACAGCTTTTGGAACATAATAGTTGTATTACAAAGCCTGTACAGCTGTTGTGAGTGTGAGACCAACTGCAAGGCGTTGTACTACGCGATGCCAATAGAAAGGACCTATATAACTGCATGTCAATCAAGTCTGCAAAAACTACAAAACCAATTGATTGCAATATTATAAAAAATATAAATTGAACCATTTCTCAAGCAGTTTTCCAGCATTTTTGAGTCATTTTTTTGCTGTAAAGATCCATGTTTACTGAGTGATAAATTTTTGTTACCCCCTATTTGTTCTCATGTAGTATGAAAAGAATTCATGGTTTTGGTTCGTATCACACGAGGCTGAAAGCAGAGTGTGATATGAACCCTAATCATTAATATTTCCTTGTTTCGCATGAACAAACAGGGGATAGCTATAAAAGTGTCAAGCTTAGTGAATTTGATCTTATATTTGTTCTCATTAATTGAATGAGTTTGATATTGGTTTTTCTAATGTAGATATATCAGTTTGTAAATAATTGTTAAGCACCTTCAGTTCATTTGATGTTATTGGCTTTATAAAAATATTATTATCACCAATATTGATATTCAAATGTTTGCTTTTCACTGGTTGCACTGAATTTCAATGTCCTCATTTATTTCTAACAAATCAGAATGTTACGTTTTCATGACAGGTGAGATTGCAGCAATGAATAACGGGTCAGATTTTGAGTGGGCTGAGAGGACGGAAGATAGGAATAAAATGTGGAAGGCTAGGCATGCAGCGTGGTACGCTACTCTAGCACTGAGGCCTGGATCTAGGGTAAGAAAGATTGAAATAAAATGTGGAAAGCTAGACATGCAGCGTGGTACGCTACTCTAGCACTGAGGCCTGGATCTAGGGTAAGAAAGATTGAAATAAAATGTGGAAAGCTAGACATGCAGCGTGGTACGCTACTCTAGCACCGAGGCCTGGGTCTAGGGTAAGGACCTTGGTTAAAAGTGAGAAGAGTTTGGGTAAACTATAGATTGAAAAAGCTAGGCAAGCAGACAAAGGGTAGAACTATAGAATGAGCAAAAGGTAGGTGGGCAGTACCTTCTGCAATGAGGCCAGCCTCTGAAGGATCTTTGTTAAGAAAGGGAAGGGTTAGGGGTAATCGATAGAGTGGAAATCTAGGCAAGCAGTTAGTAGCCCTACCTACTGCAATGAGGCTTTAATGTAGGATCTCTAGTTTGAATTTTGCAGTTGGTCGAAGGAGACAATGGTAAATTGTAAACTAGCTAGAGTAAGAAAATGTATCGTGCCTAGTGTAAGACCTTATGGAGGAGAAGGGATTAGGGTAAACTATGCAGTGAGAAAGGCTAGGCATACAGCATTTTATATGCTACCGTAGCCTCGAGGCTTGGACTTTGGTAAAGGACAGCAACTGCAAGAGAGAAGATGTTATCATTAGGAGGTATCTGATGCATTCTGTCTCCCTTTGGAGTAAGATAAAGATGAAAATGAAAGATAAAGATAAGGGTTTGACATATATTTGAAAAAAAAGGATTAACCCTCGATCAACTAAAGCAAAAACTCACATATTATGTAAACACCTTAGAAAAATTTATGTAGAGACGGGAAGTGCTAAATCCTACTTCAAACCCTAGATTGAACTTTATATAAGATTTTACGTAGGATCTACATCGAAGAGCAGGCTATTAGATACTTTCTGACAAAGAGACTTTGAAGGGGATAAGGTTTTTAATTAAGAAAATTGAATCAAACAAAGTTCTTTTGATGCAATTTCTCACTATATTTATTGTTTTCAGGGTCTATCTACAGATGTGTGTGTACCAATCTCAAAACTTCCTGAAATGATTGTAGCAACAAAAGATGACATCATTGAATCAAATCTTACAGGTACTGTAGTTATCTCAGGGGAGGGGAGATTTTTATTTAAAGGAGCTTGGTCCGATTTTTTAAATTTAGTTATCAATGCCATATGAAAGATGACCACTAAAGAAGTCTTAGGTTTCAAATTTGAGCTGAATCGGTCAAACTGTTTTGATTGTATGGGCAATTTTGTATTTCAGAGCCGCCTATATACCTTGCTGTATAAAATTAATTATGGTTACCATGCATAATTAGATTATGGTTACCATAATTAGACACATTTTCATACCTATCTCCAAAACGGAATTCAACCATAAAATATCACATGGGTTATGAGAAAAATATGAGCAACATTTTGGTACCAAAATCTAAAAAAATTTGAAAAAAAGTTGAAGCAATTGGACCATGCTCCCATAAAGGCTCCCATAAAGGCAATTTTAGGAACTTAAATGTATATAAACAATAAAGTACTGTTCCATTCACTGAGGGATCACTTCAAAACTCAACCGGCGGTCAACCGAAGGAACTCTGTACAAAACCGGTTCTGGGCGGTTGCTATTGTTATGAACAATGGCGACCGCCCTGAACCGCCGGTTCCGGGCCGTCAGCCGTTGGTTGAGTTTTGAAGTGGCCCCTGAAAATACCCTTAACAAGTATTTGACAGTGTTTTTACCATATGTGACCGTCCAGCCCGTATGAGCAGTAAATGCCAGAAACTTCATTTTGCGCTACAGGTGAAAATATATGTCAAGGTCGTAATTTACCGAAATTGATTTTTTGATAGATTCACAATTCTAGTGCTTACTACAAAATACCAGCAAAGTTTCATTTCAAGAAAATGATAGGAAATGTGAAATAAATTTGCATATTCTTAAGATGATCAACAGAAAATATAGGGCTTAATAATCTTTCAACGTGTATATCTCAGTTATACGTTTTACTCCCAGACAACCTTTGACGGACCGTAACTTGACTTCTGGAAATCATGTGAAGTTCATTAAGGTGTCATTTTAAACCTTGAAGCATGGTCTTTGCAACTAATTAAAAAAGTGAAAATGACAAGAGCTGGCATTTACTGCTGTTTTCGGTGGACGGTCACATATATTACAAGCAAGCACAGGTAGGAAGGAAACAGGCCTGTGATATTGATACAAAGTCTCTCCCAAAATCCGAAACTATTCCACTTATCGGGCAAGGTATTAAACAAAGTTTTGTAAGGAATCACAATATTGGCAAAAATTCCCTTGTTTCAGTCATTACTAAATGATTGCCGGAAGGAGATCCACAGTTGTGCCCGGACATTTCTGAATGTTGTAAACCCTTTCAACCATGCAAATTTAATGCAACTTTGCAGATAACTTTATTATATGGTAATCTAAATATATCTAGTCATAAATGGTGCAGATGAAAAGGATTGGACTTCTATACGCTGGTACCCTCGATGTGGGCGCTTCACTATATTCAGACTGCCCATCACCGCAGGTATTGGCTGATCAAAATTAGTCAGAATTTTGACCAGTAGAATTACACAACTTGACAGCTCACTCGCCCTATCAAACTACACGGCAAACGTTTGTGATTGGAAGGCTTTGGGGAAGAGGTTGACAAAATGGCGTTGTTTACATGCGCGACCTCTGCATGGCGCCCCGCGTTTAACAACGCGTTACAAGCATTCGCGCAATCACCAATGCGTCACGCATGTTGTGTGTTTGACGCGGAAAACAAATGCCTTCAGGGCACGGGCCAATCAAGTGCTTAGATTCATTAGCGGATACCTGCGTCTTATGACAGTGTGGAGTTGTTGAAGACATAAGAGGCAGGGGACCAGCGTAGGACTTCTATAGCATCGTTGCAAAGTGAGAAAGTATATCATGGTTCCAAAAGTAACAGATTTTTTTTTTTTGGGGGGGGGGGGCATGTAAATTAGGTAAATCAACCACTACTTTGCCTTCATAAGACAACTATAGAAGTGTTTAAATTTTTCAAAAAAAAAAAGAAATGGTTTTTAATTTGGGAAATTGGATCTGGATATGTTGAAAATTGTTCTAGTCTTATAATATTTTGTTTAACTAGCATTATGAAATATATAGAACCCATGTCTTCTATGTGTATGGAATTAATACATCCAATTGTTTTTTGCAGGTACCATAGTTGGCCATGTAGGGGATGGCAATTTCCATGTGTTCTTAGCGGTAATGGCCGATGATCCTGAAGATGTCAAAAAAGCAACGGATTTTGCACATCGAGTAGCAAGGTAATGGTGCTTGGAACCTTGGGACATGTCGGGCCCCGACAGTAACAGTATAGCCTATGGGGATTTTTAAATGCTGAAAAGCTTGTAACATGCAAATGAATGGTTGGAATCAAGTGAAATCTACAGCATATATTTATGACGAACGCTTCTTTTTATTCAGCTAGAAAAGAAGTGAAGTTGTTTTCACATCAGAATCATGAATTGAACCTTTAATGTCATAATACAGGGTGTCCCAATAAAAATGCAACAATTTTTGAACTTTTATTTTGAGAGGACAGAGCACAATGGTGGGCAAATGTTACAATTATATTATAGAGTAGACCATTGTCTTTTAAAGGATTTTTGTTTTGTTTAATTTGGATCTCTAAATCAAAAGTTATTGCACATTATGTAAAGATCCGAAAAATCTTGATGGTCCGATTTGTTAATCTGTAAAGATGATGTCATTGGGCAAACGTTGAATGGAAATTGCTAAAAACATCACATGATTAGGAGAAGCATCCCTTGAACCCATTTCATTACATAAGGACTCAATTTAATGATGATCTGCTGATATTAAGCAGGTTGTTGCGTCTGGTTTAGTCAGCCTGTTGCGTCCCCTTGACGGGCCAGAGGAATCATTAACTTACTTGAGTTCTTAAACTCCTTTGTCTTTGGTTTTCTTCTGTGGTTTCGGTTAAAGACTTATTATTGGTTGACATTTGCCATTAGAATCCCTTTTTTCCAATCTTTTGGTAGAAATTCCTAAACAACCCGACTGTTGCACCAGAAGTAACAGATTAAAGGAATATAAGAGTATCTGAAAGATCCGTACTTTAATTGAAAAGTTTGACCTATTTAGGTTAAAAATGAACTTAAATTATCACCTAATGTTAGGTACAGGTCAGGTAAGATTGGTTTGGATTGATTGTGCTTGAATTGGTTGCAGAATTCTCTTCATTTTAAGTTGGCATTTCTTTAGCTGGAAGTTTAAACATACAAATCAGACCAAAGTAAATTTAAAGGACTTTCTTAAATTCTTCATACCTTTGGACTGAAGTGGTTAAATGAAACGGGTCAAAAAACGATGCTTTTAGTGATAACACATTGACATGGTTTTGAACAAGATCTGACAAACTGTGAAATTTGACCCCCTGTGATGGCAGCCATCTTGAAATCCATGATGGCGGCCGAATGTTAAATGGAGAAAAAATTGGACCAATGGATTTATCAAATAACACCAAAAAATCCATCTTTAGCAAGAGAAAAAGCAATTGCTTGAAATCCTACATAATGTCTTATAAACGGTCACCAAAAAATAAGTTCCCCCCATGGATGACCAGACTTTGTCATGACAGAACTCTCCATTTTGAATACTTTTCTTTTGTATAAAATAGGTTTCTGTTTTCAAAAACACTTGTGCACGAAACCCACATGACCATTTAATGACAGCTTTTGTCGTTTTCTAACAACACTCATTTGTTTAAAAATCATTTTCCAAAACTGGCGAAAAAAAAGTTGCACTTGCGTATTTTGTGATATCCTAACATGCTTTCACATGCTTCTACGTTTACTTATTTTTTTTTCTTTTTTAAATCAGTGCATATTCTACAGTTAAAACATGATTTAGACCCCTTTTCATTTTTAAATGAATTGTTATGACTTAAAATTAAAACATTGTCGGATTAAAAAGTGCTGTGTCCACCGTTCTTTTCAACGACTGGTAAAGCGATTTCGTGTTTAAAATTGAACAAATTTCATGGATTTATTTGAAAATTGGACCATATGACATTTTTATACACCACAAGAAACTTAGGCAACGAGGCATTGATCAAAATCCGCATTTTCAACATGAAAACAAAACACAGGTTAACAGTGCAGTGATATTGCGTAAAATTGTTAAGCTTTGCAATCTGTTACCCTTGGTCTTTCAAGCTCCATGACCTGGTAAGAATGTGCAGTAAGATCTCTGCTAATAATGTCTTATTGTGAACATCAAGTTTATTTTTTCTCCTTAGTTTTGCATAATCATCTGAAGGTTTAGAGTATCCATGATTTCATTCTACAGATTATCTCTCACTTTCTTTAACTATAACTCTCACTTTCAAGCAATGCTGTTTCCATGACAGAAGCGTGACAGAATTGGGTGTCACAACATCGAGCATGATGTTGAAGCCATGCAAAAAAGTTCATTTTGGCAGAATAGTCAAGTTAATGCAATAAATGCCAAAGTAAACCTGTTCTTGTTGACACAAGAAGGCCACAAGAAGTTAAATGCAACTTTTTTTTCGGCTGTTTTAAAAAATGATTTTTAAACAAATTTGTCTTGCTCCAAAGTGTCATTACCTTTCATCAAATGGTAAAGTGTGTTGTATAGAGAATTGTTTCCCTAAACGAAAACGTCTTTTATGCAGGAGAAATACAGCCAACATGGCGACTTCTGTCTTGGCAAAGTCTAGTCATCCAAGGGGGTAACTTATTTTTTGGTAACCGTATATATAGGTATAGGGTCATTTGGGGAGTGAATTTACAGGAAATGTATTTTTTTAAATATTGATCATTCAGTGAAAACATTTTATTTAGGAAAATGGGGTCATGTAAAGAGAGCATTTTGTAAATTGGGCAACGAAGTGAGACCAACATATGTCTTCACTTGATTTTAGGGTGTGCCCTTGACTTTACACACACCGTGAATGTTTTGGAATTTGGTTTCTGGCCCAACATTGGCATTTGGTTTCCGGCCCAGCATTGGAATTTGGTTTCTGGCCCAGCATTAATTTTGATTTTGATTAAATCTTGATCATAACAATGCTATAAATACCCTGCATTTCTGTGTCACATTTCAGACGAGCCCTTGCAGTAAATGGGACATGTACGGGTGAGCATGGAATAGGCCTTGGTAAGAAGACCTTACTCATCGAAGAAATCGGACATGAAGGCGTGGAAATGATGAAACAACTTAAAAGGACATTAGATCCATATAACCTGCTGAATCCTGGAAAAGTTCTCTACATGTAGGATGTGGAGATGATGAAACAACTTAAAAGGACATAGATCCGTATAACCTAGCTGCTGAATCCTGGAAAAGTTCAACACTAACGCATATGGTCAAAGGAGCTTGCAAGGTTAGGTGTAGGTCTCAGAATGATGTTTTAAGCAGACGTCACAATTCCAACATCCCTTTCATATGTTGCCTGTTTATAATTTATCTCAAGGTTGTTTTGCTTTCAAGATCGGGTCGTGCATGCAATTCTTAACGCACGTGTGGATTGCGTGGCTACAAGCAATCAAAATCAACAAATCAGCACTGCCTATACGTGTGTAAGTTAGTGCATAGGTACGCAAAACACCTAACAAGCGTCGGCAATAAAAAACCCTGTGAACTCATGAAAAACAACCTTGAGATTAATTCTTGTATATCTCAGCTAGACATGTACCTCGCAGTGAGATAGAAAGGAGGCTATATATACTGTTAAAACTCTATTTTAACTCCTTCGTCATCGGTACATATAGAGAAAGGAAAAATGTGCCCACCTGGAAAGTGTTAAGTCCAAAATTGCACATAAAATCAAAATGACTGGACCAATTATATATAAGTTATAGAGATATACCACAGACTTGAAAATGATTATATTTAATGTAGATTGTGTGAATGAATTAAGTTCTGTAAATACTTTAGCACACAATATTTTATATATTGATTGTCTTTTTTAATTAAAGGGATTTTGATATTAAAGATCTATATACGTGTACAGGGTGTTTCTACAACATTTATACTCAACTTTTGTGAATTTTACAGAAATTCAGGACCCCAGAACCGGAAGGGGGTTAATTCACATTGAGTACATACTGAGAAAATTTATGGCAAAAACACATTTCATGGTTCATGCCTTTTAATTTTGTATGGTGATACAAGGTTATTTATTGGAATACTAGGATCATTTTGAAGAAGTGTTTGTAATCAAAAACTGTCTTTATCAGTTTTTCTCATGTTGTAATTATTGCTTTTTAAGAAAGGGTGGTCAAGAACCAATATATATGTACCTCACAGAGACTCTTACACATACACAAAATGTAACTATCCATCCCAAACCAGGCGTAAATGCAGCCTCTTTGTCATTTTCACTTTTTAAAATATTTGCAAAGACCATCTTATAAGGGGTAAAATGACACCTCAATGAACTTCACTTGATTTCCATATTTTCAAGTTATATGGTCCGTCAAAGGTTGTCAGGGACTACAATGTATAACTGAGATAAACATGTTCAAAGATCAGTAAGCCCCATTTTTTTTTCTGTTAATCTTCTTCAAAATATACAGATATATTTCATATTTCCGATCTTTTTTTTTAAATGAAACTTAATTACTGGTGGTTTGAAGTAAGCACAAGTATTGTGAATCTGTCAAAAAATCAATTTCGGCAAATTACGACCTTGACATGTATTTTCATCTGTAGGGCAAAATGAAATTTACGGCTTGTTTGAGATTGATGACCACAAATTAGTACCAAAATTGTGCAGAATAAGATGTCTGTAGCAGAAATTGACACCTTTTTGTGGCTGTACCCACTTTCAGTTCTAGGATCCTCAATTCTTAAAAGTTTCATAGTTTTCATATGGTTTACAAAAAATGTCATTTTTTTTTCAGATGCATAATGTACAACTGAATCATGCTATATATATTTTTTTTAATAAAAAACTAAACAAACCTAAATCCAGCAAATATTGTAAAGATTTTTCTCTTTTAGAGTAAATACTAATCACTTAAAAATGCACTGAATGAGCAGTGAAGGTAAGGTTGAAAGCCAAAACTGAACCTTTGACAATGAATTAATGAAAGAGTGGGAATCCCTGTTTCTTAGCATAAAGGTCTGACTCCACACACTTGTTTCTAAAGCAAGTAAATATAGGACATTTAAATAAACTAGTCATAAAATGAAACAACCATGACAAGCTAGCTCTATGCATGGAGGAGGTATCATGTAAATTTCACAAAATCAAAAAGTTGCGTTTGTTCACTAGAGGCAAAAATAGGTCTAAAATTGTTAAAAATAGAGGATTATATATAGTGCCCTCGAATAATTTATCCATTGACATCTATGTAAAATATCATTTTACAAAAAGTAGAGTATCTTGAAACGCAATTTGTTCATGTTCTAAAATTTTGGAACAATTACCAGATGGTAAATGTTTATTACTATATACATATTTCGTATTAAGATACGGGCTATTCAAAATAAAATGTTGGCAAAAAACAAATGTATCATGTATGTTATTTTATATACATATGTGAAGACTCCATATGACGTGGATCGCTGATGTAAAAGCGTATGTTTAAATAAATATATACTAGAAACAATAGGTTGAATTCATAAAAGCCGCAAATGCTTTTTCTATACCCTTTACTTTCTACTTTCTTGTAAGAAAATGCTTGACAGACTAGCAATTTTTTAAAACTTTAAATAGATGGGGATTAATTGTAAAGTCAAATATATATAAAGAGAGCAAATCCAATATTTAAATTTGGTACTCACTAGATAATTTTCAACTCCAATTAGGAATCTTGATCAAGATTCCTGACATTTTTAACTCCTGTCAGAAATCTTGGTCAAGATTCAGAAGTCGAAAATTATCTAGTGAGTACCAAATTTGTATATTAGATTTGCTACAATAACTTATTTATATTAGACTAGCAATTACTTGAAGTTGTATTCAGAAAACAGACTCGTTACTTATGTTATGTAGCAATTGCATACTTTTTAACAAGATCCTCCATTAAGAGCTTGTTATACACTATATATATTCATGTCCAATCTCCAATTTCCAAGATGTTCATGCCTGTAATAGAACCTACTATGGTGTACAGATCCAGGACTGATACTGACGAGATGAATTGTAAAACTTAACAGAAATATGGGTTTTTTTTTTGAAATGTTGAATGGCTTGCAGAAACATCCCCCAATTATGAGACCCAGGCTCTATTTCATACAGCTTCAATTAACCAAACCATTCATCAATCTTAACTCTTTAAAGTGTTCAATGGGGGTTGGGGTGATCCATATTGCAAAAAGGTGTGGTAATTGTTGAACGCCCTCCCATGTAATTGTCCTTACAATATGCTTCACTTGATGCAAAAGAATTCAGATTGACCGTGCTGCCCTCCCATTTATAAGCATTTTTGATGGCGCTCTTGATTTGTTTTGCTAATAAAATCACAACTTCTTTTTTTTCCAAAAGTTATTTTGGGAATGTATTTGTACTTATATACTGCAAATATGAGCCTAATTTAATTGAAAGATTCCATTTGGAAATTTTAATAGTATTAAAATTAATTTTAATGACTTTTTGGTTTGTTTAGTATTGTAGTATCCTGAAAATATAGGGGAATTTTGAAAACACTCCTCAGTTATCATGGTTTGATTTTTACCTATATTGTAACAATACTATATTTTTATAATGTTATTGTAATATTATATATGCTAGGATCACTATCAGGTAAATAAATATACTGTATATGAACTAATAAACAACTCTTAAAAGTACAACATCAAGTCTTTTTGTTTCTTGTTCATAATTTCAATTTAATTTGTGTTTCCTTTCTCTTTATGAAAATTGATTCTCTCAAGAGTGTATAATGGTATATGAAGTGGGAATAACCCCAATTAACAAATGTTGACAACCAAAAAGGGTTACCAACATGAATGTAAAGAATATACATGTAGAAACCATAGATATAGAGAGCAGATATACTGAACTGAAGATACCGTCAAGTGTAACAACATCGTCAGACATGGGGCTCAAACAGATGTATTTCGTTAACATTCAGGGATTGCCCATGCATGGTTTTCTAAAAATTTGAAGTCTTCAGGTTTATTTATGTGTACTTACTTTTGTTCAAATACATTTAAAAGCCGGAAATAAAAATAAGTGTTTTGAAAAATGAGTTAAATCAACCCCGTTATTTGTACTCACAGTAACTCACAGTATCACATTATGTGTCCCTTCCCCAATTGTTATACTCCTTGGCTATTGTCACTAGGAGATTGAATTTGGTCGCATAAGGCCATTTTGATTTCATACGGCCACAAACAATTTCACATGGATTTACTGAATCCAAAATAGTTTCTGCTAGCTGCTTATCGTATTCAGTGAATATATACCAGCAAGAATCATTGTTGTTTATTTTGATTCAGAGGATAAAAATTAACTTAAAATGAAAATATTAACATTTAATTCAAATCATTTGCAAAGATGCTTACTGATTTATATCAACTGAATATGCTAGCAGCTAGCAGAAACCATTTTGGATTCAGTGAATCCATGTGAAATTATTTGTGGCCGTATGAAATCGACCAAATTCAATCTCCTAGTGTGTTCCTTTTACAATATCACTCTTGGACAATAAGACCTGTTTCTTTTTCATTTGAGTTTTTCACCTCAAATAGGGCTCATATTAAATTATAATGGATTGAAATGGGAAAAGGTGGATCAAAGCAACGTTGTCATTCAGCTGCCAACTTGAATTTATAGGAATGCATGCAGTAACCCTAAATTCAGAGACAGTTAATTTTGTCTCAAATTTTGATATTCCTTTAAATTTGTTTTTGACAAAACAATCACAGTGATAAGTTTGAATGGGCATGCTGTTCCTGTTGCACCAAAAAAATTGTCATGCGTTGGATAAAGTGAAGTTTCAGAATCGGGGTGATGGGCAATCCCTCTAACCCCTTGAACACTGGCGCTATTTGAACTTGATTTTACACTGGCGGCCGGTTTTAAGTCATTGCAGTGTCTTATGTGTACAAGTTTGGGCAGAAGTTCACCACATACAATATTGTTGTTTCTATTACAAGTATGACATAGCAACCTTGTTTAAGTTGAGAAATTATTGTCAAGTTCAAGTTCACCTGCCCTCTGGCATACTAATTTCCCTCTAGGGGATTCATATATGTCAGTAATCTATTCGGAGTTAGTCTCTCATACAGCTCGAGTCCTGCGGGCTCTCGCCGTATGAGAGACTAACTCCTCAACAATCCCTGATATTAAAGACACATTATATTTCAGAACGACATGATTCTCTTCCTTTATCTAGTACAAAAGTGTTATATGCTCTGTTGATAACACAGAGGACAAATTTGATGATTCAGATTATCATAAAAATGATGATTTTGAGTCAGAATATCCGGAGAGCGAACAAAGGAATTCCAATAAAAATATAACATGGTATTGTCTATGTGTATTTTTCAATGATTTTCTATTATTTATTTTCTGATATGTAATTGCAAATATTATAAGATGAGCTTCAAAAATACATAACTCCCACAGTTGCACATATCTAAAAATCAACTGTGGGGTCAGTGTGGGGAGCTGAATACGCTGTGGTGTTAGTGTTCAAAGGGTTAAGTCCTAGATTGAGATTGAGTTGCGCATAGAGGAAAATCATCCTATACAAACGTGAATGCAAACTGCGTGCGTATTTTCAATATACAATTTTAATACCCTAGATTTGAACCCAATGCAAGAAGTAAAATGGTGGGGATTCTGTTATCTCCTTTCTATGCCAATGGTACAAACAAGTTTGAAGCCTGGATTACATTTTCTGATGAATCTAAATATTCAAGGTTATCATAGGAACTTGTACAAATACAAATGAGATTATTAAAAACAATGACTATTATAAAAGCATCATTTATATCATTCAACTGAACTCAAAGGAGTAACTTGAATACAAGAGTACCAGTTTCCAAAAATGAACATGAAATACAACTTCTTCGCTATACAGTTACCCTCTCTATTATTATCCCATGCAGACTGCAGTTTTTGGCTAGCATATGCATGTCTAATCATACATGTATGCAGAATTAACCTTCAGCTGTTTTACAGAGTTAACCGTCATTAAAAAGACACATTTGACTGCTCAAGTACATTCTCATGCCAATATTTTATGGCCAAAACTAGGCTTGTTTTAAACCTAAGAAAAGTCCACTATGTTTAACCTTTTACTGTGGTTCAGCTTGAACATAACATAATGTAAGTGCAAGAAAGTTATATCAGTGAGAGCTACCATTTTTTCATTTTAAGAGCCATATGACATATGGAACAGCATATAAGGATTACAATCCTTTGCATTCCAGTGACCAGGTGTTAAATAATATGGCAGCTATTACAGATATGACTTTCTTGCACTCACATGATGATCAATCAATCAATCAATCAATCAATGATACAAGTACTTGCATAACATGCCTACCCCATGAAGGAGTCTATTCGTACAGGGTCACAGCTTTATATGTGACCTTCCATCCTGAATCTACAAGACAAGTCTGTAGTTTTTATTTTATACATGTATGTTAAAGTAGTCCCGTATCCTGACAAAATTTAGATTTTTTGCAGATTTGATATGTTTATATATGTTGTAACATAACAGCCTTCATTAAAGCTTCAATCTGGAAAAAAACACTTTTTTCTAAATGTAGTTGATATGAAATGTGCATAAAATGAAAATTTAATATTTTAACATGCCATGTTTTGAAGGATTGTAACTACACTTCTTGGTATCATATGAAGTTGAAACACAAATAATTTAGAACTTAAGATACAGTATCTCTGTTTGAATTTGTGATAATTAAAGCAATATTGATCAGAGGCCAACTTCACTCAAGGTTTGTGGTGGATGGCCACATATAACATCAAAAAATTGCTAGCAATTTATACTTCAAATTAATGCTTCATCGATTAAGCATCACTTATTTAAGTTGCGGCTATTGCTTCTCTAAATTAGTGTGCGCGCGCAGAGCAGGTATTCTCAGTGATGATCAAGCATATATAAAGCTCAAAGCAACTCAAATGTTCAAATTTATAGTGGCTAGTAAGTGTTGATTTTAAAACTGCGGTACAGGTGTTGGTCTCATTGATGCAGCAGTAAGAGAACTAACTCTTTATATTAGCAGTGCCGGTATATGGCACGTTGTTCCAGTTTCTGTATTGCTTCATCGTGACAATTGAATGTAGCCGATAAATTGTGGCAAATTACTATCAATTAAGGCGAATGCAACTAACATCTAGCTGTTTAGCCAATCATATATGTTGGTTTTGTGGTAATTAAGTGCCATGTTTTGAAGCAAAACTTGACATGCCATATACACTACGGTATATATCGTTTCACTGTGATGATAAGTCGTAAACTATAGAGACCATATGTGTTTTTCTTCAGATCCTGTGTTGATTTTGAAACTTGTAGAGGTGTTCAGCTCACAGACAAAGCAAACATGCGTGTCACCTTTGTGGGGACTCATACACTGACCATACACTTATATGTTTGTCTTTAGATCCTGCTGCTAACAAGTGTTGATTTTGAAACTGTGGCAGAGGTGGTGAGAAGTCTACACAGTGTACACTGTCTTTATGATAGGCCAGGATGGCTATGGGTTTCAGTTTCTTGAACCCATAAAGTCGGATTCTGAGAAAATAATAAAATAACAATTAAAACGGCAAATGAGATGTTGTTATACAAATTCCCTGAATTTATGTTTTAAAGTGAGTGACTACAATGAGTATTCAAAGATCATAAGTTATAAATAGATCATGCCAATATGGGGGATTTAGGTATTCAAACACGCCACAGAGTTGTTCATCGCAAATCAACAACGATGCATCCATGCGTCTGCGTATTTTTATCACGCGACGGAGGCTTTAGCCACCAGAGTGTGATAAAAATACGCAGACGCATGGGATGCAGAGTTGTTGATTCGCGATGATCAACTCTGTGGCGTGTTTGAATACCTTTCAACAAAGAAAATCTTCCTAAATACGTATGAATTAAATTCTAAATAATTATGTTCAATTTAACAGATGAGATTACTCATCTTCATAAAATTATTTGGCATGTCTGACGCAAATGCTAATTTGTGAATGTTTGCTGCTTTGACATTATCTTTTTTTCCCAAGCACCGGGCTTTTGCACTGCACGTACTAAGTGTCCGACACGTTAATCAGTGCGCCGACTTTTGTGCACTGCGTAAATGCACTTCCGTAAACGCCGCGCCGTGCGTAACACGCTAATTTGAATATACTGTGGATTCATCACGAATCAACAATGGTACGCTCCTGTAAGAGATACAGTGAGTTGTTGAAAATAACATAAAAACTCTTTCTTCCTTAGTAGTTCAAAGTAGTTTTGTTTCCAGAAGTTTAATACTGCAAAAATATTGGTACCATTATCTACCCATGGGCAATTTAATTGTCTTTCAAATGTAACAACTCCTAAGACAATTGAATGAATATTATGAGATAGATCCATGGTTCAAAATAATGTGAGCCAAGTCAAGAGGGGGGGGGGTGGCAGAGGAAGCAACTGCAGAGGAAGCGCCCACTGACTTTAAAAAATAACTTTTTTTTTCAAAATTCTTTATGCCAAAAGTTGAAATCCTACAAGACTCATTTTTCACACACACTTTTTAATGAAAGACAAACACATCTATGCCAAAAAATTAACATTAGGTGATGTGTATCAAATATTGTTTGATGGGGATATACTTTTAATCACCAGGGTATTTCCACAACTATATAGTTTCAACAATTTTCAAAGGTCAAAAAGTTCCATGGCAAGTTTTGAATGTGGTGAAAACGTTAATGAATACCAACGATGTGTTGATATTGCATAAAGACATAATTTAAAGGATTGAGGGTAACAGATAAGCCAATTTCTATTGGATCAGTTTAGTGGAAGTTTGATCACCATGTATGCCAAAAATGCAGCAAAATGGTCATAGTAAGCAGAAACTTGTGTGTTACTTGTGTCTCAAGTATTGCCTTACTGAGCTCTATTATTGCTCAGACATATGAAGAAATCATCAAATATCTTATTCAGGCATACAATCCTTTTTAAAATACATTTTCTTGTTGTTCTCAATTAGTGGCATGTTACACTTTTACTGCCTTAATGATCATAATTGATGTTAAATAAAACATAGAAAGAAGTTTTGTAAATGTGTACGGAACAGCTCGTAGTGCACACACAATGCATGCTTGGATGACAAAAGTAAAAAACTTAAAAACTCAAGAAATTGGTATTTTTACTGGCTGGTAAGAAATGAGATAAGGCCACAAAAATGTCAGTCCATCAATATAGTCACTTACATATAAACAAAGACAACACTGTACAATGTCATGTAATATGATAGATGTCATATGCGAGTTTAAATTCTTGGTTTATAATTCAAAGCTAGTTTATTATAGGTTAATAAATGCGCATTTCATACACGAGTGAAATGAGACAAAATCAATACACGCGCGGTCAATTTTGATGCGTCCAATTCACGAGGCCCGTAGGGGCCGAGTGCATTGGACAGCAATCAAAATTTACCGCAAGTGCATTGATTTTGTCTCA
>JXSR01S009126.1:31078-44852 GCA_000969725.1 Ophiothrix spiculata
ATTGTGAACTGGTAGTTTTGTATTGTGTAAGAGACTGATAATAAAAAAGAGGGGGCAAAAAATATTTGCATTACAATTTTTTTTAAAACCTCTTCCATATATCATGTTAATAAAAGACTTACCTAGAGCTTTGTGTGCTTTATGTGGTATCAATCGATGTGTGATCTGTTTACTGTCCAGGTCAAGAACTCTGACCTCTGACCTTTCCAAACCAGCAATAGCAACAAAGTAGCTACCACCATCTAAACAATTAAAGAAAACAAAAATCAAACAAACGTAAGTGCATGTCAGCAGTATACAACCTGATTACTTTAGTTTGATATTAAATCTGATATCATAATTAACATCGAGCCAAACCCGAACGCATGTTGCAGACATAGCGTGATTTTTTTCTGAAGCCAAAATATACCCTTTTTCCCTATTCACACCCTCAATACAGATTTTTCCAATATCTTTTTTGCACTAGGGTTTAAAAGAGTACAATATTTCTTGAAAATGGCTGTTTTTGATACCTGCCCTAGCTAAAAGGTGGCACTTGATTCACCCTTCGATCGGAAACAACTCTAATTCACATGGTCACGCTATGCCTGCAACCTTATACTTGACTGGACCCCGGCCAGGCATACACCACACACCACAAACTGGACAAAATCCCTCTTTCTTTGCTATTCTGTTGGGCGCACTTTTTTTTTTTGCAAAATGACAAAATCTACAAAATTTATCTTGGCAGCTAAACTAATTTTTGTATCAACCTCTTTCTTTTATGTATTGTGCATAAAGGTATCTTTCAACTTTATTGTAAGAAAATATTAATGAAACATAAAATATTTTGGAAATTTCAGTTCACTCCACAGTAAGTTTCACTCCAGTAACAATGAATAAGTATGCAAAATTCAACAACTGTGTCTGACAGAATAAAGCCAGGGGGATAAAAGAGAACATCGATCAACAACAAAAAAAGGTTTCCTTACCCTGTGGTAATATAGCTGATTTACAGAGCGACATGTGTGCTATCTCCATACTTGAAGTTATATCATTGCGCCCTTCTCCGAGGTCCCAGGTATTGATGCGATTATCGCGCCCATGGCTGTAAAAAGATAAGAAGATGGATCGATTGGTTGCAAGTTTATGTGATTAGTTTTGTTTTTGTTATCCAGCACTATACAACTGAATCTGTATTGCAAATATGGTTTTAACAGTCTTTCAACACAATGAGATAGCAATAGTTGCGTGAAGAAAACCTTTTCATTTTTACGCGTCTTGTGCGCCGAGGTTAAAGTTCAAACGCAACTCACGCGATACTCGTGAGATTGCGTGATTTGAAGATCGATTTGATTGGTTTGTTGTTCTCGCCCAGAATGAAAAGGTTTGTTTCAGATGACTATTATAGTGGAACATAAGTTACATCAATATTTTGATGTCAAGAAAAACACATCCTTGTCAGGAGATCTCTTAAGATGAACTGGCGGAGTTTGTTCTCATGGTTGACCTACGTTGACCTTTTAGGTTGTATGAGAGCATTATATAAAGTAGGTAGTTCCAGGTCTTGGCCATGGTTGAGTTGTGATGAAAGTTTTCTAATATGAATGACCTCCCGCACTAATCTGGGAATTCTCTTTCCTCACGGCCAAGAACTTTGACATTGACCCCGTCAATTTTGCGAGTAGTAGTAGAACTATGTTCAGAAACAGCGGATGGAACCCTACTGGCGGCAACTGATTTATATTCTATAAGTCGTGACCGGGGTCGTGACTCAACCATGACCAAGGCCTGGATTAGAACTATATGCAGCACCTCGCGCAAGGTGGAGTGTAATTAGAACAGGGGACTGACAGCTTGAGATGAATGATTTTCAAACAATCAAATAATTAATGAAGAATTTTTTGCCCAAGGAAAGAAGAGAACATGAGCCACCTGGGGTCCAACCTGGGACCTCAGCAAGAATGAACCCAATGCTCTATAATTGCTCCGCTCGGTCGCAACCTAAAATTCCCTTCACTGATAAAGTTATTTACTTTATTTTTTCTCAAAAACTTTATCTCAAATGATATCTAAAAATGATGCAAATAATGATTATTGATGGAAAGTCCATGAATTCCTGATTCCAAGTATGTCAAGATCTCCTCATTGTTTCGTAATGATGTATGGGTTTATTACATAAGAATATCAGGAGGCAATAGAGACTGTGGTTCTTCAGTATCTGCCATCTTGGATGCTCCCCGATATAGAGGGCGTACTTTATTATCACCATCCAACACTCATGACCAAGTATAACAAGAGATATGGTCAGTAAAAGTTGACCACATCTCATAAAGTTTTCATTTAGGGGTAGGGCACTGAAAAAGTTAAGATGAAGAGTATAATTTTTTTTTAAGAAAAACAAAATACCTTAATATGCAGCTTTCCTTTAATGGATGCACAGCCAGGATGCCATCGCCATGGTGACCATTCAGTGTGACCTCTGACCTCCTGGTGGATAAATTCCATAGCCTGACTTCTCCTCCTGCACAACTAAAACAGCAAAAGTATTTATGTATGACCATTAGAAAAGGGGTAATATTAAAATATTTTAACACAGGAAATGGGACGTATACAGACCCAAATGTCCATTCCTCTTTGGAAATAACAATTTGTCCATATTATTTATATTGCTTCTCCTCAACATGAGTCTATTACTTTCCTATTACTAGTAAACTCTATAAACCTAGAAGTATACAGGAGGCAGTCGATTAACACATACAAACCTATATGTGATGGCTCACCCCGAAAAGGGGGGACTTTGCAAATTATATCAAGTTTGATTTTATCATTTCATCTGTCATATCATTTTCTAAGCTTTAAAATTACACCTTACCTGTTGAAATTGATCAAGGCAATCACATTTTACAACAGAAAATCTGTTGGAATTTCTTATTATTTTCCTTATTTTTTGCTGCCTTTTCTCGAAAAGTGTTCTATCGCAAAGTCCCCCTTTTCGGGGTGAGTCATCACATATGTGACCATACGGGGAAATAAATTTGTCCATATTTTTTGAATCATAGCACATAACCATGCAATCATGTTCAAGGTTTGTTCATGTGGTAGTAACAAAAGTTAAAGTAGTCATAAATAATACCAAAATCAAAAACAATTCATGCACAAAGTATATTAATACTAAGTGATTGGTCGTAAAGGGACTAGATTCCACTTAGAATTATAAACTTATGGAAATGCTCTAAATAAAGCTTGACAATGTTGTGAAATCCAAACACAATATATTTTCTATGAAAGCTAATGAAATATGACATCTCATACAGGAACAAATTTTGAAAAAGAATATTAAAAAGGAACTAGTTATATAAAATCACAGATTAGATTACACTTTAATTTAACTCACCCTGTATGACTGAATTTTAAAAACAGCTTGCTAGCTATAGTAAGAAATAAAAAGCAGCTCGCCAGTCCGAATTGATGAAAGTGCTTGCCAGTTTGAATTTTTTAAAAGCCTAATAGTTCAAATGCAGAAAACAGCTTGTGGGTTTGAATTTTAAAAACAGCTCGATATCCAAATTTTGGAAAAAGGTAAAAGAAATACGCACAGATTTTTTCCCGGGGATTTTTTATCTATTCGGACTAGCGAGACGTTGTGAAATTCAGACTAGCTAGCCTATTTTGTGATTCGGACTATCAAGCCTTTTTTTAAGCCGAATCAGACAAGTGGACTGTTTTCAAAATTCATAGACTAGCGAGCTTTTTTTGAAATTCTGACTAGCGAGCCTATTTTAAAATTAAGACTAGCAAGCGGAAATTACAATTCGGACTAACAAGCTGTCAGACTATAGTAAACAGACTAGCAAACTCTCGGACTAGCGAACTGTTGCCAAAAACCTACCCAGAGATTAGAAAGCCATTGTCATTATAAGAAAAGAACTTGGCAGTGTTGACAGCATCCTTGCTCCCTCGAAGAACGTAGATTGGATCTGGTGGTAACCTTTCCATGATTCACATCACGTCATCATTAGCTGAACGGTACCTACAAATGTACGATACACAGAAAAACAAAATAATACTCAAAAAGTGCACACAAGATAAATAAATAAGAGTACTGGACCCACCATATAAAACGTATTGTAGATAAACACAATGATTGGTATGTTTGGCACTTCCTATGACTTTTTCTTGTAATGATATTGAATAATAACGATATCTAAGTTTTAACTACAGATTTACTAATGGAAGTTCAATTGTTTGTCACAGGTGTTTTACGGGTGGGGCAAAGTTACCCCATTTTTCTGTCTTATAAATAAACAGCAAATAAAAAATAACCTACTAATAACTTATCACAGATAAATTGACTACATAACTGACCCATAACACTCCCATTAAATACGCGTCTTCTTGGTGAGACAAGCACAATTTGTCCAATATTTTTTGGGTGCGTTCTTGATGCTAAAATATAAAAAAATACCTGTAGGGCAGGATGTTTTGTTTCGATCCTAAACACATAGGCCTACAGGATTACATTACAGAGCAATTGGTTGTTCTCATTATCCCAAAATGGAAATTATAAACTTGAAACTTTTTTTCATATTTTGATGACAAATCTTTTTATTTTGGGTGGGCTAAAGTTACCCCTAAAGGGTTAACAGTCTGTCTCTGTAAGAATGGGCCATTTTCAGGGGGGTTGTGATTCATGGGTCATCAGATCAATTTATAAAAAAAATGCAGTGATACACTATCATACCATAACACTATATCTGAACCCCTACGTTCTTGCGATTTTTGGTTTGGCCGAAAAAAAATATTAAAATTTGGGGTAAAAACAACCACCATAATAATATGTACATTTTAAGTAAGTGTAAAAGTGTGCGCCATGCTCATCCCAACCAAAGTTAAACATATTTTGAAACCTCCAGTTGGGTACATAACTTATGCAAAAAACGAAATTGGGATATCGTTGGCGTATCGTTTTACGCTGACTTGAAATATTGATGAAGAGCGCCCTCGCGCAGTTTTCGGAGCGCCGTAACTCTATGCGCTATCAAGATCCCACTGTAAAAACAAATTCATAAGTGAGAACTCAACAAGTAAAAACAAATTCAAGCAAAAAATTGGTGGGATATCTGTGGCGCACTGAGATAGTGAGGGTCAAAGGTCAAATTTTTCCAATCTGGTGATTTCGCAACTCCGTAACTCTGCGCGCCATCGACAGAAAACTGTCAACAACACGTAGAGAGAGTTTTCCTTTCAGTACTCTTTTTTCACATAGGAAGGACAAGGTTGTACCCAGAGTGGGCGGCCGTGGGCGAGGCCGCCAGGCAATCTAAATCTCGGCCCGGTACTCAGGGTCAAAATTGGTTGTGCCGCCTGACACGAAAATTCTCATACTGAGTGAAAAAAATGAAAATATTGCAAGGTCCAGCAATTCCATGCAGGCACTTCAGGGAGCTGCTGCCGATTTCAATTCATTAAACTGTTCTGTTTTTACTCGCACCTTTGGCACCATTCACTGTATATATTCTTTTTGAGCATATGAGAGACATGTCTGCACTTGCTCGAGAAAAGCCAAAAAAATTCGTTTTTGGCTTGAGGCAAGCTGTGTAGTACAGTCTATCACATAACGACCATTTGTGCATACATTGAAAAATACAAATGGTACTTGAAAAAACAGAAATGTTTTATTCCATATTCATGAAAGGAACCTTTTTGAATTAAATTTATGAAAATCGCACATGTTCGGATCAGAGAAATCAAACGGTATGTTGGTTTGGTAACCTCGGTTACCATTTGTAAACATATCTTCAAACATCATTTTTGTGTGACTAACAACTTCGGGAAGTGTTTTTAAAATAATAGGTAAATATAGAATAAATATCCTTTGTCATGTTTGTGGAGGGTTGCAGTTCGTATTTGATAGCTATGATCATCATTTTTGGGATATTGAGTATACATGTGCACTTATGCGACAGGTTTGATTGCAGAGCTTGCTTCTGGCTGTGGTACCAATACCATTACCACTGCCAGATATTTCGGGTAAGTCTGCACTGAAGCACAACCTCCTAGGACAAGCAACATCATGCTTCATCAATTCAATTCAATTCAAACTTTATTTCAATATCAAAACAACACAACGGCATAAAAACTAAAACTTATGCAATACAAACATGATATTGAGGACGTGCTTGAAAGGCCTGGAAGGACTGAAGTAAGCATGCCCCTTTGAAATAAACAAAAAAGTTGCATAAATAATATGAACCAAAAAACAAGAAATAGGGAAGACATCAAGGAGAAGACTAACTGAAGACTGAAGGTTTCCTCTATTTTAATCCACAAATAGTGTCTTTATTTTGTGTATCTGGTATACAGGCCTATATTTAGAAAATAAATATTAAGTCTTATAACCGCTTTCTGTTCACAATAAATTAAAACTGACGTGTTTACCTTCATATTCCATGCATTACTTTGACAAACCATGACATTCCCTTGACCTGACTAGGATTCCCCTTTTCCTTATCTCCAAACGAAATCTCAGATGCAACCAAATAAATGTGTATTGAATTATCAAGCATGTAGTACGTCTAGTCAGAAGACTGGGATACGGGTCATGGTCTCTTACAATAGCTTTGCATGTGATTCATGGTCTATGTTCGTAACATGTAAATCTTAATGACTTCGATAAACACTGCTCATGGACTCAAGTTATTTATCCTCGGCACAACGTCCAGCCTGTTGGACAGAATACCAAGTACAGAAGTAGAAGCAAAAGACTAACAGTCATGGCATGCACAAAAATCATGATTTACGACATCAAAAGTCATCAAAGGTCAATGGTAAAAGCCGGGGGGGGGGGTTCAAAATTTTTTTAACGGGTATGTGCCTGCCGTACTCCGAAAAACAGACCATCTCTATACCCTTTTTTTTACTCAAATTGGGTGCTTTTTTTGCAAATTTTCCCAAAAGCACCCACTTTATGAAAATTGGGTGCTTTCATCTGAGATGAAAAACACCACATTGATATACCAAAATCCTGGAAAAATCACCCCAAAAGGCAGGCACATGTATACGTATACCTTGTCAATGTAACTAACCCCCCGGGGGTAAAAGTCTCCAAACCATATAAAAATCGAAAAAAACATTATTAGGCCTACGAAATGGGTAAGTTTTGTCACTTTTGTGCACTAAAAGATGATTTTGAATTTTAGTTTTGACTTAACCGAAATATCTGGCAGTGGTATTTGGTTCCACTGTCAGAAGCAAGCTCTGCAATCAAACCTGTCGCATAAGTGCACATACCCAATATCCCAAAAAATGATCATATTTATCAGATACGAACTGCAACACTCCACAAACATGACAAAGGATATTTATAATAAATTTACTTATCATAAATACTTCCCTAAGTTGTTAGTCACACAAAAATGATGTTTGAAGATATGTTTACAAATGGTAACTATGTAAACAAACGAAACATTCCGTTTGATTTCTCTGATCAGAAAGGACCCAAAATGAGCGAGCGGAGAGAGTGGACCCAAATTTTGTGCTCCGCAATTTAATTGCTTTTTAACATTTTAATTTCCTTTCCCCGTCCCTTCCCTGGAGAAATACCGCTGGATATAACATCTATCACCTTTATGGACAATTTCTGACCAGGATTGGACTTTTATTTCTACGTTTTGAGAGGATTTTTAACCAAATTTGTTTTCGCGCCACGAGTGGTTTGGAGAGGAGTCAAATTCTGCAGACCTGCATGGAATTTACTACTGCGTCATCATCCATCACCGCGGTCATCCTTCAAGTTTCACTGGCGATTTTTAAACCTTTTTAACTTTTTAGATTTGATTTATATTTTGATGTCAACTCACTACGCACCATTATTTTGCTAGTTTTACAATTTTCGAGGGATGCTTGCTGGTTTTTAACATTTTTAACCTAAACTTCTGAAGAACTTTAACAAAATTTCTGACCAAGACAACTCGATTTTGCCGCCATGTTTCTGTTATTGTTACTGATTTTTCTGAATGCATCGACTACCCACACCACTGAACGCACTGCCTACACTCATCACTGGAAGACAAACGGTAGGATTGTTCCATTTTTTGACTCTACATTTTACCCAGTCCATGATGACTTCACATTGTTATTTGTGCAAGATTCCAGTCCCCCCATCACTTTGCTTGAATCGTATGTGATTTCCTACTCATGTGCAACCAAGCCATCTTAATGAACCAAATTTTCACCCAGCTACTTCATCTAGCCCAAAAGCTGTTCCCAGCATCAAGTTAGCCTGGCACAGCAGCAGTTGGAAAGTTAAAACTCCACCTATTGTTTCGGAACAAAAATCTGTTCCCAGCGTCAAATTAGCCAAGCATGAAAAAGGATGGAAAATTGAGAAGGTCCCACCTTTAGTTTTGAAGCATACAAATGACAACTGGACAGTTGTTGATAAAAGGGGGCGACATTCCAGAACACCAAGTGTTGTTTCACCACCAGGACCGTCAGACCAACCAATTGCTCATAAGGTTACATCCAACGACGTTGACAACAATAAGCAAAGTACAGTTACACCACCCACTGCACTAAATAATGGTGGTCCAAAAATAACTAAAGGACCAAGAGTGAAACCAAAGAAAACATGCAGGAAACTTACTATTGCTGTTATTAACTTTCGTAGTATCAAAAAGAAAGCTGCTGACTTGGCCGCCTTTGTTGCTGAGAATTCGCCAGATATAATACTTGGCACTGAATCGTGGCTAAATGAAGACTTCACGACCGCCGAGATCTTTCCAAACCATTACCAAGTGAGAAACGACCGTTGTTCAAAAGAAGGAGGAGGTGTCTTTGTTGCAGTTGACGACTCCATCCCCCGTATTGAAAGACCAGACCTTTGTACCAGCGACAATGAACAAACCTGGTGCCAACTCATCTTAGGAACAGAAAATGTTTTTATTGGCAGTTACTACAGACCGCAGACCGCCAAAGAGGACTTTGATTTGTTGAATATAAGCCTCAGTAAAATACACGAAGAAGTGAAGTCACCCTACATTATTTTAGGAGGAGACTTCAATGTCCCGAATATGACATGGACGAATGATGATGTAATCGAAACTCATGGTTCTCTTCAAGAGAACATCTTATCCATTGCCGATGACTTCAGTATGGACCAACTAGTAATATTCCCAACAAGACGTAATGCAAATGGCACAGAGAACATCTTGGACCTGTGTTTCACCACCAGACCATCACACGTCAAAGAAGTTTACCCCCTCGCTCCCATTGCGGACCACAACATTGTTATGGTTGAGATTGAAACCCAACTCCCAGTACAACGTAAACCTCCAAGAACTGTGTACCTGTGGAATAAAATGGACGAGGATGGTTACAAAAACAGCGCTAAAGAATTTACAGACAACTTCTTGAAATCCAACCCAGAAGGCAGATCAGTGGATGAAAACTGGTGCTCCTTTAGAGACGCTGTGAAAATGAAAAATCTTGTGGAAAAACATGTCCCAAGTAAACAAATCAGGGGCAAATATCGCCCGCCATGGTCTTCCCAAAGACATAAAAGACTGTGTAGAATGAAAGAACGCTACTACCTTAGAGCAAAACGACGTGGAGGACAAAAAGAGTGGGACCGCTTTAAAAAAAAGAACTTCGTAAGGCCAGCAGAGACTTTGTTGCCGATTTATCTACTTCTGAAGACACCAAGAAATTTTGGAGTTACATAAGATCAAGAAAGAAAGACAATATTGGCATTCAAACTCTGAAGACTGGAGATAAAACCATTACCAGTGACCAAGACAAAGCAAATGCCCTTGCAGACCAATTTAAAGGTGTGTTTACCAGTGAAGACCCCACTCTTCCTTATCCTGACATGCCGGAAATAGATGTAACTGTTGAAGAAGTTGAAAAACTGCTCCGCACTCTGAAGACCGACAAAGCTATTGGACCCGACGGTATTCCAAATGCTTCACTGAAAACAGCAGCTATTTAAGAGTTAGCACCAGCCCTCCAGTTTATCTTCAAACAAAGCCTGGACAGGAGTGAACTCCCGGAAGACTGGAAGCGTGCAAATATCTCGCCAATCTTCAAAAAAGGCTCCAAAGCTGACCCGGCGAACTACCGACCTATATCACTAACCTGTGTTTGCTGCAAGCTACTCGAACACATTGTGGATAGCCAGCTTATGAAGTTCATTACAGAGCATAATATCCTCTCCGATGCTCAGCATGCCTTCAGAAAATCAAGGTCATGTGACACTCAACTCATCACTACTTTACACGACCTAACATCCAACCACAAAGACAACCAGACCACAGATATTGCAATCCTTGATTTTAGCAAAGCATTTGACCTAGTACCACACCAATATCTCCTCCAGAAGCTTGGCTATATTATGGAATACGCAGTAAACCTTTGGAGTGGATAAGAGCTTTTCTTACCAACCGAACCCAGAGGGTTGTCGTCAAAGGAAAAAATTCACCCTGGTCTCCGGTTGTGAGTGGTGTTCCTCAAGGCACAGTGTTAGGCCCTCATCTCTTCATTCTCTTCATTAATGACATCACTGAGTCAGTAACCTCGACCACCAGGCTTTTTGCAGATGACTGTATAATGTTCAGGACAATAAAATCCCTTGATGACGAAACCTGCATGCAGAACGACCTTAACAGCCTCGTCGACTGGTCCCATAAATGGGGAATGAAGTTCAATGCATCTAAATGTAAAGTCATGAGGATCACCAGGAGTCGTGAGCCTGTAGAAACAAATTACTCCATGCTTGGTGAAACCCTTAAGGAAGTAACAGATGACAAATATCTGGGTGTCATAATACAAAACGACCTGAAATGGGATAAACAAACCAAACATGCAGCCAGCAAAGCAACAAAAATGCTAAATTTCATCCAAAGGAACTTTCACCACTGTTCTAAATCCATCAAAGAGAACCTGTATACTGCCTTCATCCAACCCCATCTTGAGTATGTCTCAGCCGCCTGGAATCCTGGCACCAAGAAAAACCAGGATGCACTTCAAAAAGTCCAAAGAAGAGCAGCCAGATTTGTCCAGGGAGACTTCAAAACAAAATCTAGCGTCTCCAACATGCTTGAGGAACTCGGATGGCGTTCCATTGAAACCAGAAGAAAGGTACAGCGCCTCACCATCCTCTACAAAATCATCAACGACAAAATTGACATCGACGAATCCGACTACATCAGACCAAAACACAACAGAGACGCCAGACGCCGCCACCATTGCCAATACGACGAATTCCACTGGTCATCAGCTCCTTTCATTGAGTCCTTCTTCCCTGAAAGCATAAAACTTTGGAACGACATTCAACAACAGACCATCAAAGCAACATCAAGCAACGACTTCAAGACAAAGCTCCAAAACCCTGACCTCCTCCCTAAAATCCGCCCCAACAACTAGACGTCCACTCTCCAACTTCCAGTTATAGTCCCTGGCGGATGGTTTTGGAAGTGATTTCTACAAGGTACAAGGTACAGTGCGATTTTCATAAATTTAATTCAAAATTTAATTCAAAAAGGTTCCTTTCATGAATATGGAATAAAACATTTCTGTTTGTTCAAGTACCGTTTGTATTTTTCAATTTATGCACAAATGGCCTTTGACCAAAAGAGGTCAAAGGTCATCACCATGTAAAGAAGTATCTGAAGATTGTGAGCAGTAAAAGGGCTATTTTTTGCACGTTTATTCACTCTTTTTTCATTTATTATCCACTGCATGGTATCAAGTAAGTCTTTTTCCATAGGTTAGCAGAACTTTGAACTGTTGATCTCGCAAGATTAGAGAGATTTTTGTGGATTATTAGTGCTGACCAGTTGGTGTACAGTCAAGATGGCCGACAAGATTGGAGGTGGCGTAAGCTTAAACACAACTCGTTCAAGATTAAGATCAAGTAGAAGCTCACAATCAAGAGACAATGTAAGTGATGATACAGTATCTAAAAGGAGTAAGAAGTTAGCCAAACCAAAGCAATCAGAGGGTAAGCTTAAAACTTCAAGTAAGATGCAAAGCCATACTAGTTACAGTACCAGTGATCAAAGATCAGGCGATGATGACCCCCTGTGCGCTAAATGTAATGGGGTGATAGGCGAAGATGTAAAGGCACTTCAGTGTGAGTTCTGTAGTGAGTGGGTCTGCTTAGTATGCACAGGGATGCCGGAGCAGGTTTATGACGCCCTGATAGAAAACGAAATTCCTAATTTCATATGGACATGTGATGCGTGTGTATCTGCTGTACCCACAATCAAGAACCTTAGCAAGATGTTACAAGAAGTCATGAACGAACAAGGTGAGAGTAAAAAGGAGATAACAAAACTTCAGAACAGAGTTGATAGTATTGAGAATTCACTTGAAGACAAGATACAAACAGCCATTGACGATTACCGTGACCGTGAGACAAGGAAGTGTAATCTAATTGTTCATAACCTACCTGAATCTGACTGTGAACTACCTAAAGACAGGAAAGAAGAAGATATGTCTACATTAGCTGACATGTTGAACGATAGTGTGGGACTAAACGGAGTGAAGATAGAATCTGCTATAAGGCTTGGTAAACGAACTGAAGGAAAGCATAGACTTATCAAGGTAGTTGTAGATTCAGTTAAGAGCAAGCGGGACGTTTTGAATGCAGCCAAGAAACTTAGAGATACTGATCATTGGAAGAACATTTTTATTACACCAGACATGTCTCCAAAAGAGCGTGAAAAGAACAAACAACTTAGAGAAGAGTTACAGAGACGTAGAGAGAATGGGGAAGAAAATATATCAATTCGTCATGGGAAGATAGTGCAGATAAAGAAGAGATCCGATCGAGTGAATGGTGAAGATGGGTCTGCCGCTGCGGCGAGACAGACTTTTCGTGATTAGTCAACAAGATTATAAACAAAGCCCTGGGGAGCACAGCACATGTTATATACAGCACAGCACTAATGATGACACCCTCAGAGCTTTAAAGCAGAGCACTTTGACAAGTGGAAGAAGTAATCCCAATCGAACTTTTATTACTGCAAACCATTCTGGAAAAAGTAATTCAGGTGGAACCAATCTAAAGTTACAATCTGGAAAAAGTAATCCAGCTCTAAGTTGCATTTCACGAAGCAGTGGGAGAAGTAACCCAGCAAGCAGAGATTTGACCGTTCAATCTGGGAAAAGTAACCCAGCAAAGAGTGAACTAGATAGTAATGGTAGTGGAAAATGGAATCCAGACAATGATACCAATGAATCTAGAAACCATTTGAAGAGAAATAAAGATACTGGTAGTGAATCCAGTTCATCTGACAGAAGTGATACTGTAGATCATGGACAATGTAGTCCTGAACTGAAGTCTACAATAAAGTGTATGTATACAAATGCTGATAGTCTTATCAACAAGAGAAATGAATTAAATGCTGTTATTGCATCCAGCCAGCCTGATGTTATTGCTATAACAGAAGTACTTCCAAAGCATAAAGACAGAGATATTCAAAAAGCAGAACTGTGCCTGGATGGTTATGATTGTTTTTATAAAGGAGAAGGCAGAGGAGTATGTATTTACACAAAGAAATGACTGAAAGCCATACAAATTGATGACTTATCTGACACGACATTTAAAGAAAGTATCTGGTGTGAAACCAGATTAACTGATGATGATAACCTATTGCTTGGTTGCATCTATAGAAGTCCGAATTCTTCAGATGACAACAACGCTCAACTACTGAACCTTATTAATGCAGCATGTGCTAAGAAAGCTACCCATTTACTGATTATGGGCGACTTCAACTATTCAGAGGTGGAT
>JXSR01S009127.1:14164-25135 GCA_000969725.1 Ophiothrix spiculata
TAATTACATATGTGAAATTCCATTCAATTTTTAGTGCAACTACACATTACTGCATAACATTCAAAGAATCAATGATACTAGCTTTTAATGCAAAAAGTACATCCCACTAATATAGCAAAAGTTTTAAATGGTTCACGTAGAATGCACGCGTTCGGGATCTGTCACACATCACCGTATTGCACAAAACGTATGCATAACGTACTTGTTGTTCGTCATGTCTTTTTTAGAAGTACGTTCAATTCGTTATCCATACGGTAGTGTCCGTTTGGTATACGTTCAGTTTGTGAAACTTTTGTATTTAAAGACGCTGTCACACATCACCGTATTTTTAGAGCCTAACCGTACGATTAACGTACAAACTGTCACACATCACCGTATTGCACAAAACGTATGCATAACGTACTTGTTGTTCGCCATGTCTTATTAGAAGTACGTTCAATTCGTTATCCATACGGTAGTGTCCGTTTGGCATACGTTCAGTTTGTGAAACTTTTGTATTTAAAGGCGCTGTCACACATCACCGTATTTAGAGCCTAACCGTACGATTAACGTACAAAACAGTACTTAATCGAACTATGTTTTGGTTTATAGGGGAGGGTGAGGTAAGTGTGCCCTCGGGTTAAGTTGGCCCACCTTGTGTTCCTGCTCACGTGACCTAGGGAGAAATATGTCACTGGTGATTTTTGCTTATGCATAAAGCAATCAAATTTACCATAAAGGTTACAAGACCGAGCTCACCTCTGTTGTGTGAGTTATAAGTTAAACGAGTTTTTGAGTTACCTTAGTAAACGTTTTGAGCAAAAATAATGTTGTACTAATGTCAAGATATTACCTACCTACCTACATAGGTCAGCGTCGCGTATCTTCTGCTGCCTGACCGGAGAGAAGTTTCCACAGAGCATGATCTCAAGTGGGCTGCCACCTCTGCTTCATTGACAGACCATCTCAGTCCAATGAAGTTGAGGTCTCTCTGTATAACGTCTTTCCATGTTGTCCTGGGACGTCCCCGTCTGCGGTGCCATGCGTTGGTTTCCAACGGTATAAGATCTTTGGATTCCTTTTTGGATCCATGCTTTGCAGATGCCCAAAACATTTCAATCTGCGGGTTCTTATAATCCCTGTCAGTCAAGATACTACTTTGCTGGTTCAAGTTATTATTATTGATTACAAGTCATGGTACGTATCCAACATATCATTTGTTTGCTGATATACCAGGACTTAAGTAAAAACTAGGACTTTGGGGTGGGTTGGCCCCATACCACATGCACAACCCTTACACTTTTGAAATTATTCACTTGTCCAAACATTGATATCGGATTGGCTCAAGTCACTGACCGATTGTGTATTGCCCAATCACAAACAAGAATTATTATTACTCATTACAGATGTCGGTATACGTCCTCCAAGTTTCTTCATATTGGGCAAAATACTAAACGGATATTTATCAACTAAAGCTTATTTTTTTTTTTTTTTTTAATTTATGTGCTAGTCCGCTAATAATGAAAAGTGATGGCTGCAAGTCAGTAAAAATAGGACAAAATACGTGCTTAAGTTTTCAATTCCTTCGTACATGAGAATGCTTGCACCTAGCAATGTGCTTGCTTTTTGTCGGTCTGCACGTCAGCTTTGATATAATTTATTCAACTTCTATGATTTCTTATTTTTTAAAGAAAAGCGAATTAAAAATAAATAAAACTTGCACATATTATAGTATAGAGAGTCTTGGATAGGCAGGGATTTACCTGATCAATATTTGACGTCATGACAACGCTGTGCGTCATGTTCTTTCTCTTATCTCAAGCAATATGATTGAATAAGGACAAAAGGAGTCAGTATGAACGTGGAACACACCAAAGTTGCTCAAATAATGGCTTGCTTAGTGCTGTGAGTTGGCCCTGTGGCTAACTTGTCCAAGATGGTATGCTAACTTTTTCAGACTCGATCACAAATGTATGACGTTTTAACACGATTTTAAGGTGCGTTTACGTATTTGCAACTAAAAAGTTGAGACTGAAAATTACTGATAGTAACGATAGTAGGTCTATAATGCGTGGCTAGCTGCTTGTGCGAGGGTTAACTGACTAGAACTAACGATGACGGGCGTAAAATTCAAAACTGCAATTCGCAAAACTGCGAGCTGCAGATGATAACACTGTAGGCCACAACGTATCTTTTTAAAAAATCGATATTGTTTGAATTTATTATGGCATTTCCTCCTAAAAGGAAATTTTTGTATGCATGTAACACACTTAAAGATTATTTGAATACTAATTACAGTTTTTAAGTTCCATTCAAATGCAGCTGCAATTTTAGTGCAACTACACATTTTTACTGTAAAACATTCAGAGAATCAAGAATAAGGCTATTACTAGAAAAAGTACATCCTATTATAGTAAATTGTAATGCTTCAAATGGTTACATATAAAACACTATCATTTCGGTTTCGATGTTTAATTTTGGGAGAAACCCTCTTTTTGGTATGGGAGTCAAAAGTTTTGGTGGTGTCCATGACAACTCCTTACTTTTGTGGACCCGGCGAAAGTACTTAGGTGAGCATGTTGAGTACCAAAACATGTACAGCTATGTAGCGTAGAAGTTAACATACCAAACATTCATATATCGCAGTCATTTGTGCTTCCCATGCCAACTCTCATTTTGGTTTTGGAATCATAGTTATTTATGATTTTCACGTCAAACTAACATATTTTGGTATGAAATTTGAACTTTTTTTGTGACTCCCATAATAACCTCTAATTTTTGAATAGAAATCATAGTAATGTGTATCACTGGTTTTACATCACCAATTATATATCGCTCATGACTAGATAGTGTTATGTCACAAAACTAATTCCTAAAATAAAGATGTAAATTTTTTATTTTAAATATGTTGTTAAGATCAAAAAGATAGAAAAGAAGCAAAAATCCCAATATTTTTGAAGATTAATGTGTCTTTACTTTTATCCCCAGGTCTTAATGGACAGACTGGCAGCACTGTGGATTTCAATGGGGGACGGGGTTAGACTCAAATTCCAGGCTGCTTACCGGAAAAACAAGCCGGACACCCTAGGTAAATTTGGCCATATTTTAGTGGGTTTTGACATGACTGCTGAGAAAAAAGACATTTCAGGAGATGGTACTCAAAAGTAAATATGTGAAAATCATGGTCAAATCGAAGGAATTTACATGTAAAAACACAGGAAAAACAATTGTTGGTGTCCTAATGTAGAATTTGTAGTTATCGCCCAGCACTAGGTAAACTGATATCTGCGCTCTCGCAATTAACTGAAATCACTTTCAGATGAATTAGAAAGTATAGCAGAAAATATCATTTCTTGAGGATTTATTCAGAATAAAGGTGAGTTTGAAGGGCAGGTTTCTCCGACCGGCTGCTTGAAATTGGAGGCAAAATTTCGTGGAATTCTTCATGAGCTTTGATTTGGCCAAGCTTCAAACATGTCAAAATTCTACAGTCGTGAACCTTTTTACCCAAGTGCGTAATCTATTAAGTCAACAATCAATGAAAAAGGAACACTGTTGCTGTGTTGATACATTGTCTTGGAGCCAAATTTACCATCATTGACAGGAAAATGCACGAGAAGGGGGGGGGGGGGCGCAAAGGGGTCATTTGCCACGGAGTCTTAAGGGGCCCGTAAAAAATGTTGGAGGAAAGACCCTCCCCCTAAAAAAGAATGAATAGAAAAGGAAAAGGAAATTTTCCCCTTGTTTTTGAAATTAGCCGATTTGACAGATTTGTTTTCGTGCGCTACGCGCGCATTACAAAAAAATCATAATTCTCCTCCGACCATTTTTGCTCAACATTTTTTGACTAAAAAAATTGCCGCCCCCCCAAAAAAAAAAAAAAATATATTTTACCTTCTGCCGCCAATTGATTTATCACAGGTTAATTCTAACACAACCCATTATTAAAGGGGTCCGTGGCTAAGGTTTGTTCCGGTGTAATGAGACTGAGTGTCCCCATAACCAGGAGTCCGGGTCTAATTGAACTACATGGAATAAGCCGCAATCAATGATTAATTAAATGAACCATGTACAAGTACGTACTACACAAATGAATAGTATCTAGGACGCGTCGACGCTCAGTCACACGGACGCTGTATTTCATTACACCGGCGTAAAATTCAAAACTGCAATTCGCAGGTCTACGTTGCTTGTCGTTACCCCCAATACGTCGCAACATAAACGCACCTTAAAACATGTTAAATCAGTTCTGTAGCGTAATTAATATTGATTATCGGATTTTACTAATGAAGACCTTTGCAATTTGTTTGCTACCCCAGGAATGGGGCTGGTACTTAAATGCGTTGTTTTGTTATTCTGATGTAACCTTTTCTTCTTATTTTCATTTAGGCGTATATGGCCATTGGATATTTCAAAATTTGCATTGATAACCTCAATGACCTTCATTTTCAAACCTGGATGATCCATTTTTTATTTATGTTGTGAACCAAATGACCCCCTATTTTTTGTGCGTTAGTTTGTACCGGATGACCCCTACTTTTTATCTTGCCGAGTCTCATCCTGTCACTTTAGATACTGAGTGCCCCCGGGGGGGCTTGGCCCATTAAGAATATTGACCATTTTAATAGATTTAACGTGTAGCGCGAAATTCAAACTCATCAACCTGTAACAATCTACCTACAAAAATCGTTAATGGAAGTTTCCAAAAGTTTACATCATTAATGGTGCCCGATGTTTTTATCTCTGGCTAGATTAGCTCATTAACTTGAAATTGTTATAAGCATTTATGATCAACTTTATTCGGGCTTATTCCAACTTGTGTTTAATCAACAATAACTAGCCTTTAAAATCATATCTGTTTTTTGAAGGAAATATCATTGTGAATAGATTGAAAAAAAGTACAGTTAACCACTCCCATTAACGAGGTTCTTTTTACTAATATATAGTTATGAAAAGGATAAATTTCAACTTATATTCACATTCGATATCAGTAGCAGAAACAGAAGTTTACAAACACAGCTCGAACAAATCTGTTCTGTTTTCAGTGATTATGGATTCAAAACCAACCATATTTTTGCTCCTGATTGCTACAGGATGTCTCTTTATGTACAGCAAGGCTCATGGCGGGCTGGCCCGCGCGGATTTCCAACAGAGAAGAGAACAGCGGGGACCCAGGAAGAAGCAGTGGTAGAATCTCCTATGGACACTCAGAAAAGTGAGTAATCATACTGATAGATGGTATTGTTAATTGGCCCTACTTTTTTGTGTATCATCTGATGAGCATATTTTTATTCTTAGCAATTTCAGGCTTTCCCATTATATTTTATTTTTCTAACTGATTTTTAGAACTTGTATAAACCCACACCCAATACTTTCTGATGAACGGTTTTGTTTTTGTGTGTGTTTGTTTGTTATCTTCAGATCCTTAGTAGTATTTTCCCTTTTCAATGAAGATATCTTCGCTACATCAATTACACTTCTTGTAAATGTTATTTCATCAAGCAATGCCCGTGTACCGTATTGAATACGTGAAGAGTCCTACGCTATGTTAATACAATAGCAAAACACAGTAGTTTTCACAGTACTTCTTATGTTTACAATGACAAGGTATATTCATCATTAAACACACATTTATGTGTTTATTGTTTGTCATAGTAATTTGATGTAGTCATACCATCATCTTCAAGCATTATTCGTTAATATTACTACTTTTTGAAGCTTAACCCTCGTCTTCCTAAGCCTTTTTCTGCAACACGTCTTCCTGAGGGGGGTGGGTGGGGGTATTGTGATTTTGAACTTGGGACCCCCGAAAGTAATATTGTTTGATATTATAGTATAGGTTGGGTCTCCTCTTTCCATTTATACCAAGATCATGAAAATCGGTCAAGGCGTTACGTAATTATGACGTCACAAAGTATTCCCGTACCGAAAAAAATCGACTTATGGCACTTTTTCAAAAAATCGTTATAAAAATTCTAAGTTTTAAACATATTTTAGAGACGTTTAACAACAAGTGGTTAGAATTTAAACGGTGCTGCATTTAGTAACTCTTTCGTTCCTGAAATCAGACAAGGACATTTTAAAATTTTAGCAAGAACAACAAATTTGAAGGTACTTAAATGTATTAGCAACGATTTCACATGGATATGAAAATTCATAAAAAAAAAAATACTTGATAGCGAACGACAAGTTTTGAATTTTTGATTAATTGGGCCCTGAGTTTTAAATGTATTTGAAGAAGCAAGGACAGATTTAGTTGAATCAATATTAAGTTTTTTTGGCTTGCCTAGTGTTATAATGATGGACGTTAACTTGGAAAATAAACCTATTATTTGGAAGGTCATTTGGGAGCAGTTTATGACGGTGATGAAACATATGAATTGCAAGTTGATAAATATACATATATGTCATGGATCTTAAGTTTTTTTGTTGAATAATAAGGGATTGGTATGCTCTAACCAAATAGAATTAGTATATATTCTAATAATTTTCTTTTGCATGAAGAAATGGGTATTTAAATGAGAATTATTTTTGTCACTCTGCAATAGGATAAGTAAGGAAGGACAAGGGTATTAACTAGCGAGGAGAAAACTTTTATCAAGATATGGTTTAATTGTTCTAATGATACCATTATATCTAGAAACGATTTTGGTGATATGTGCAGTGTTGGATTTCCAAGAGAGATTACAATCAATTAGAATTCCAAAAAAAACTTCGTCACATCCACCTGAATAATATTCATCAATTTTTAATGTAAGGTTGAAATCTGTTCAATCAGGTTTGTTTCATTCATTTCATTCAATGTAGAAGACGCCCGTTCTCCTGTTATGATGCCGTCGGCGTAAAATGTGAGAAATACGTGGGAGTCTACTTTGTTGAGAGGTAAGGCACGACTGTGAAATATTTCCGATAGAGTTATCGGATTCCGATAGATACATTGTATTGTATTTCTCATTTACATGATGACTTTAAATCATCTTTTTTTGATACATATCATTATTTTACTTGGTAGGACTGATTTGAGAATAAGAATGGATCCAACTGTCCTCAAATTGTCTGATACTCATATATTTTCTATCGTAAACAGTTGTCGGAATCCGATAGCTCTGTCGTATTTATAACACAGTTGCGCCTAAGGAGTTTTCTGCTTAGGGGCGGCTTCAAAACCCAACCGGCGGTTGTCTGCTGTTTAGCGATTCTAGCCGGTTCTGGGCGGTTGGCTAATGTTTATTCCGGTTGAACCGCCCAGAACCGGCAGGCAACCGCCGGTTGAGTTTTGAAGCCGCCCCTTGAAACATTTAACATGTGCAATCAGTGGCCTATTGTTATTATGTCCTTAACATTTTTTAATGATTGCAAAAACTCTCGCAAACTAGAATCATCGCATATATCGTTTGTGATGACTTTTCCATTTCACTAACAATTTCTTCACTTTAAATCTTCCTGGACGAGCCTGCCGCAAATTTTACGATGATCTCGTCAAAAATATGGCGCGAAATAAAATCACTTGACATAAAGAATTTGCGATGACATCCATTTGCGATGTTTACTATGCGGATTCTCATAAGCACTCGCAAGATATTCATCGCAAAAAACAATCATCACAAATGCTTTGAATTTTTTTTTTTTTTTTCATTGCAAAATCTTAGTAAAATCGGTTATGGAAAATACATTGCAAACTTTTGATGAAATCTCTTTTTTGCGATGAAGTTCGGCATTTGCGATGGATTTAGACGTTAGTGAAATAGGCCCAAGGCAACAACGTCAAAAATGTATTATACCTTTTCCTAAAGTAGCTCGGTCCTATGGCTTCAGAATCATCTTTTCGTGTGTGATGTGATATCTGAACTGACGATGTAATTGGTATTGCGTCATAAGAACGCATGACGCAATATATTTTTCTCCCATTAACAACACAACAAAAACCCGCATCAATGGACTCATTTGTTTATAGTGTTTTCTTCCATAGCAGGGCCGTACGAAGCGTTCGTAATTTATTTTTGAATTTTTTTTTTTGATAATTGGTACTCAAGGATCTATAAAAATGCGTAACATAGCACTTTTTTAAAACTTCTGGATAAAAAGGGGAAAAATGTGGGTAAATTTTAGGCGAAATTCATGATGATTTGTTTTAAAAAATGCACGTCAAGCATATTCTGTCCAAATTTGGTGAAAATAGCATGTATCGTTTTCAATTAGGAAGCCGTAAAATGAAGAAAATCAACGCATCCGAAGAGACACCGATAAAGAATAGAAACATTGTTTTGATATAATTATGCAAATTAGTTGCCATTTTAAATTATCAACGCATTGTTGAAAAAACTACAATCAGAGGTCACTCCGTTTTCAAATTATGAATTTTTGAAGCAAAAATATGAGATAAAGTTGGGTGAAAAAAAAACAATAAAATACATAACAGATATCACCGGCTGAAAACGATAAAAACAAAAGAAATTATTTTTTCCGCAACAGAAAAAATGCCATAACTTTGGAACCGAAGCTCCGATTTTGGTAAAACTAAGACCATTTAAAAGTTTAATACATGAATATTTATAAAGCCAAATGGCAGAATTCAACCTAACACTAGTATTCAAAATTATCAGAAATTTGCAAAACTGTCTCAAATTGAAAACCATCTCATAATGCCTCTCATTTTCTCCAATTTCAGACACACAACAGGATGTTTGTGTCTCAAATTGACGACAAAATGTTAGGCATTATGAGATGGTTTTCAATTTGAGACAGTTTTGCAAATTTGATATGGTTTTGAATACTAGTGTCATGGTAGTCCATTACCTTAAAATTGAAGCATGGAAAGTATGAATGAAAATTCATCTGGCTATCTGAAATCTGGCTATTCAGTGTTTCTAGAAATTATCACATTAAAATTCGAAAAGTAACAATAGTAGAAGTTTCATGTTCGTCAACGATGAAAAATAAATCTTCAAAACAAAATTTATGACAATCTGTGATCATTTTGCAATGCAAAGAAAACAAAATACAGAAATTTGACAACTGTTGTTAAATTTTCATCGTGGCAAAATTTGTCGTGTACAAAGTCTATCGGAAATTAGCAAATAAAAAATAACGTAACTCAAAAACGCTTTGACGGGAAAAAAAATATCAAAATTTGGAATACAATTGTTTTCTTAATTCGCACATTCTGTGCAGGACACCATAGCCGTTAAAGCTACCTTAAGACTGGTCAGTTTTATCGGCGTCAAGTTGGCTATATTGTATCCTGCATTTTGGATTTTGGACTGCCGACAACCCCTTTCACGACAACCCCACTCCCCATCCTCCCCCACCTCCCTCCTCCCCGCTTGCGGATTCTCGGAGACAGATATTTTTGGGATCCTTATACATTGAGGTTTTAAAAACAAGTTGTCTGTCAATTACCTAGCGGTTGGTGAGCCTGTGAGGGAACGTTTTCGAAATGGCCGCCAAAATAGCCTATTTTCATCATAAAATAGCTCTAAGTAAATAATTGTAAACCACTTGTCCAATAGTATAAGTGAGAAATCGCTTCTGGGGCTACAACAAACACGTATTCCTAAACACTGCATAAGGTACCCTGCACTTCCGTTAGTGCATACGCCCCACCCCCCCTCCACCCCACCCCCTTATAAAAACAATTTTCCCGCCTGAGATTTTTAATAATCTTAACACCATAGGTACAGTAATCACTATCATAGTTCAGGAAAAAATATAAAATATATGTGACGTATCAAAATGACGGCTAAATAACGGATATTCGTTTCACAACATCTCGATTATGGCCAAAATTTGAAGTAAAAAACCCACTTCCCGAAGGAATTTTCCAATAAAATTGAGTTCAAATTAGGATACTATGAATACATTGACATTGTTGAAGTAATACATGTATTTGGAAAATTTCACTCCGGGACGGTTTTATGGGTAAATCATTTTTTTTCGCCCCCCCCCCAAAAAAAAAAAGGGGGAAATTGCTAATTAGCTCGAAATGATAAATTGATATTTTGTAACTTTTTTTGTTGTGAACCATCGTAATAACTTTAAAGCGGATGTAAATGACGAATAACTAAAAAATGTTAAATTATTTATGCAACATTTAAAGCTCAACTGCTAATAAACAGACATAAATTGACATTTTAATGTGTTTAATGAAATTTTTATTTCACAGTTTTGTCGACAAATATGAGGTTTTTCATGTCGAAAAGTCGAGGTTTACTTTATGTTGACAGAAACCTCATCATTGATGGGACACAAAATGGAAATGATCTATGGCCCAGTCCGAAGCGTCGCTAGGGAAGTTGTTTGGTCAAGATATTTTCCTCAAGGGGTTTCCTAACATGATCGCCACTTTGAATAAAGTGAGAGTTTACAAATGTTCTAAATACGAGCTTGTTTAATTTGGACACTTGCCTTGTTTGGTTAGACTTTCAGATAAGAACTCTATTGAGGACTTCTCGGCTGAAGTAACACATCGATGAACAACAATCACGAGTGAAATGTCCGCATGGAGAGTTCATGCGCCGTACGCTTCTTATGCATGACATAGCATACAATGTTTGGCCATAACTTATATTGAACGCCCAACAACAGTGTGTCGTATGGTCCTATGCAAATGAGCTTATTATGAGCAATGTGTATTCCAGATCTCTTGATCGATATTACAGAATCTTGGTTGCGAGATTTTTTTTATTAACGCGACCTGCCAATATAGTTGACTTTGAAACCTTATAATTTGAACAAGGAGAAAGCAAATGTAAATTGGGAACGTGGGTATGAAAATTTGGAGTTTTTCCTTTATAATGTGAGTGAATGTTTTGCTATTGGTAAAAATATGATGCATTATATGGTATTTTCTATGAAAATCAACAATTTTGAGCCTTTTTAGACATACCAATTTAAACCCCTACATCAATCTTGTTTTAGAAGATGAAAAGACGTCAGTTTGGTCGATTCCACTAGCAAAATATGAAAACTCAGATTGATGAAATTTTGAAAATA
>JXSR01S009129.1:38721-53658 GCA_000969725.1 Ophiothrix spiculata
TGGCTTCAGTGTTGTAATCAGGGGTAGCGTTTTTGTGTTTTTTTCCTTAAAAACCAAATTCTGAAATTTGGTTTATTTGGATAGATGCACGATTGATGAGTCATAAGATGCATTATTATTTTGCAATCGGTTAACCAAATGGGCAAAAACATTGATAAAAATATTGATTTTTTGAACCCCAAGATTAATATTTGCCCCCCCCCCCCCTTCCAAGATTTCACAGACCTCAGCTGACTGCAAATAAATGAAAAACGCAAACCCATGCCTGTTTGCATATTTAGCCTCAATCACACTTTGTACACAAGTATTCTGCAGAAAGGCTAGATACTTTGACATAATTTTGAAAATGTCACAACACGCTTCCAGGAAGCTTCAGGGTTTTTTAAATAGCGCACTGCGATTAATAAGTAAATGTTTAGCAGTGTGCTATCTAGTTTTATGATTCAAGATTAATTAAGTTTAACACTCTTTACTGGCATCATTTTCGTTAGTGACAAAGATCACGTATGTTTGTCCAAAGGCATACATGTAAGAATGTCTTTAATTCAGCTCTACTCACCCTATCTCTACAAAAATTAAATGATGTATTGATAATATGCGTGATGAAAAAATAACACTATAGAGGAATTCAATATTGTCAACCTGCCTTGAAAGCTATGGAAATATTAATTTGAATGTAACTTAACATTTAGAATAAATAAATATTAAAATTACAGATTTTCCAAAAAATAGTTTATAGTTTATAGAAATTTTTTTTCAAGTAAGTTGTATCTGTAAACTTTTGATGTAAATGGACCAGGCATTTGTTCCTGTGCACAAGCCTTTTCTTAAGCGGACCAGGCGCCAGAAATCTGAAAAAAGCATCTCCTGCTCCTCAAAATTTCCAGCCATTTTCGAAATTGCATATAATATTTCGGGACATTTTGATTTGGAAATCAAGAATTTTTTAATAACAGCACAACTTGACTGATTTTCTTCTGATGTTTTTTTTCAAAAATATATATGTTTCCAATTATTTTCTTCATGAATATAAAATCTGTACGCGACAAGAACCGGATGCTGTATTAGGGAATATATTGTTGCCTGGGTCTCATTGTTTCTGTCTCACCAAGCGCAAAAAGTTGGAAACCATAGGGTAAAAATTGCCCGGCGTCTGCTTAATAAAAAGCTTGCCTGTGCATATCAGAATAGCATGCTACAATTATTTAAGGTGGATCGAAAGGATGTTTCTGGAAATAAGAAACTGCATTTAGAGGCAGTTGATTACATTGAACAAATAAAGCTTAAAACACTGAGCAAAATGGTCTTTGTTTGAAGGAAATCGGACATACGGTTGCCAAGATACATGCTTGATTTTAATTTCTTTGTTTTCTATCATTATTGCCAATATATTGATAAAGTTAATGAGCAACATTGGCTATATGTGCTCATTAATATTCATATTTGCCAATATTTTACCAATATCTTATGAATAATCCTCTATACTATTTTTATTTTACATAATTTTAACTTGAAACTTTGTCAATGTGTTTCTATGGCCTAAAACATTAACTTATGATTTACCCGCCCATCTAATTTGCATAATTAATGAGCATTATACAAAAAGCTAATTAATTATGCAAATATGCAAATTAGATGGGCGGGTAAATCATACATTACAGTTTTAGGTCATAGAAACTCATTGGCAAAGTTTCAAGTTAAAATTATTAAAGGTAAAAGTAGTATGAAGGTTTATTCATAAAATATTGGAAAAATATTGGCAAAAATTAGTACAAGGGTACAAAGAAACTTTAAACAGCAATATCTCAAAAACCATTTGTCCGATTTGGCTCAAATTTTGGAATTAAGATTTTGTTGTTAAGCTCTCTGCAACAGGCCTATTTTTTTTTTATCTCAGTCAGAGCAACTTCATTTTGCCTTTAATACCACCTTAAAAATATGTGAATTCAAATTTATTATACTTACATGATTTTTTTCCAATATCTAGCTTTTGAAATTTGTGATTTTAAGTTATCAATTTACCCTTTTCATTGTTTCTTTCAGGCAAAAACTTTTTACGTGCTAACCAAATGAACATCAATGTGGCCACATGGGGTCGCTTAATGAAACGAGCCATCCCTCAGAACTGTACGACGGCATTGAGTCCCGACGCCGTTTTCAATCCAATGTCGCCGCCTGCACGTGACAGACCCTCGCTCAACAAACGACTCAGTTTTGATGAGGAGAAACCAGAAGAGAAGTCGGATGGAAGACTAGTGACGACGGAGCAAGAGTTACAACGACAAAAGGTCTCTGAAAACGAGGTTCAGGTATGGAAGCTACATGCATGTGTGGATGTATGTATGCTTGCAGTTTGGTGAAACCTGCCTCTTTCTTTTTAATCATCCTTTTGTAAAACCATTTTCAAAGTCTCTGTCGTGGTCTTAAGTATTTGCAAATTTTAAGCAAATCATTCAAAAATGAGCATAGTTGTTTGTTAAGTTGAAGCTTGCGCTTTTTAAGGAAGAACTGACTTGGTGACAACTAAGGCTGTTGTGGTCTAAGTGGTCTGAAGAATGCATTTGCAATTTTTTTTAAGCAGATCATTCAAAAATGAGCATAGTTGTTCGTTAAGTTGAAGCTTGCGCTTTTTGAGGAAGAAATGACTTGGTGACAACTGTGGCTGTGTTCACACATAATGACTAGTCATGACGAGCTCTTTAGATAAGAGACAACTTAGCAGTTGCATTCACACTGGGACACGACTTGCACGTTAAAACTAGTGGTGCGTCACTTTTGGTCACAAGCGAGACACTTCCTATAATTGCTTTCACACTGTGAATCTGCTCACGAGCTAGAATATAGTCATCACCAAATTTTTCTGTGTGAACACGCCCTAAGTGACCCAAAGGAATCAATCAACACAGAGTAGCAACCATACTCATGAAATGCTGGTAACTCTCGTTGGCAATTAACCACTTGTATACCTGCTGTTAGTAAGGATTTTTCTCTACTAGACGTTGCAGCATTTTCATGAATATAGGGCCAGTACTCTTGCATACTTACGCTTACTCAATTCGGCGAAATTTGTGTGACGACAAAGCGACAGAGACTCTGAATACACCCCCTATCCACACTCCTGTGTCTGCAATTTAAGGGCAATATCTCACCTTGGATTTTGACCATGTTTCAAATGTTGAAATTTAATTCAATTTCCCTGTTGATTTCTTGGTTCCGATTTTCTTGGAGAGGCATGAAATAAAATTGGTTGACTTGATTTTAAGGCAAAATTAACATTGTAAAATCAATCTACATGGAAAAACGCCTTTAATTTTCAACAGATTCGCACATTTTCTTGTGGCTGTAGAGTTTTGGTATTAAAATTAAAAAAAAAAGATTTAAATCTCATTGGCTGATAGGACTTTTAGGCAAAAGTAACATAGCGAAATCAATCTACACAGAAAAAACTTTTATTTTTGGCCAATTCACATTTTTTTCTTGTGGCTGTAGGATTTTGGTATTAAAATTTATTAAAGATTTTTAAATCTCATTTTTATTCTGAAAATGGTATCACATTTGATAAATGAATAAGGACCCAAAATGCTACCTCATCTGTATCGCTATATTTGCATCACTTTTCTGTCTTGCGAGGTATGATTCCCTATGTTGACAAAACCCCATCCTCCTCAACTTTCTTCATAGAAGAATCTGTTTGTTTTTCACTATCCCCCAGTCTTGTCAAATTGTCAGCTATCCATCACAACTTCTGTATTATGAATGTATGGTTTAGTTTCTCTTTACCTCACCTCATTGTTGAAGAAAGTGGATATGTGTATAAATTTAAGATAAATAAAAGTTAATGTTTGAATTTTTCTGTCATATCCAATTTTATATGTGCGACTTCCCCAAAGAATACCCCACCTCCTTGTGTGTTTCTAAACACATTGTTTGTTCGTTGCACTTTTTGATGTGAAGTATTTTGCACATAATACTAAGTTACTAATGATTAATACACTAGTATTGTGGTGAGTTGGAACCCTTTTATGACGACACAGTGTGTATTTATGTTTTCTGAATGTAACCTAGTAAGAATATAGTAAAATTATATCAGGTTTTATCTTTGGAGGTGTTACAACCCCACAGAAATATAACAGTGGGGTCACAAATGACGTTGAAAGAGAGATGAGCACTCCCAACCTGTGTATTTAGACCCTGTCTCCCAGGGATAGCGCTACAAGGGGTCCAAAGACCACATTTTTGCCAATCAGACCCCTAAATTATGGATTTGTGTCTACCCAAAGGGTCCAAAGTTAGCCCCAAGTTGACTATTTTGTTTGGAAAGCCTATTATTTTGATTTTTGTTTGTAGCAATGTGGTGATTGGACCCCAAGATTTCAGAGCTCAGCGCTACCCCTGCTGTCTCCTCTGCTTTGTCTCTTTTTCGTCAGCCATCTTTTAAGAAGGATTGAAATGGTATTTGTGAAATTATCAGGCAATTTTTGAATAAACACTGATGAGCTGTGATAGGATGCTCTTTTAATCTCCGTCCAGACAGACAGAAAGCTATCATTGTTGATATCATTTACAGTACAGCAAATCGTCATGTGAGTGCAAGAAAGTCGTATCTGCAATAGCTGCCATTTGACATAAATTTGCATTATGCACTGTGAAATGTCTAGTCTTAGGTCGGTGGCTCTTGAAATGGTTCTTTAGGTGACACAGTCACCTGAAGCACCTAAAGAACCATTTCATGAGCCACTGACATATGTGACCCGTCATATCGAAAGGTACCTTAATTTGCTTAGTAAAGAAATTGATATCTTTAGAAAAACATGATATATTCTTACTTGGTCATCATTGTTTGCTGTATTGATTATGCTCTGTTAGTGTTGTCCCAATTCATTCTTTATCAATAATTCAAGAATTTCATGGGACAACACATAAGTATTATTATCCTTTTTGTTTTTAATTTTTTTCCTATGTCATGGTTACAATTCGTCGTCATATTGACATAGTGGCGTATGACGATTTTTGGGCAAAACTTATTTTCATGTTCTATGAACAAAGATCTTCATTTCCTGATATTTTGAGATCAAATATGTAATTAATGAATCCTTAATGAAACTAATGAATTGGGGTCGTATCACGAAAATACCGCTACTTCCGGTAGTTTTATATCGACGTAGTATGATACGTCGTTATGTTTATTGACGTTAGCAGAAAGTGGCTAATACAAATCTATTCAAAATATCTCTGGCACGGCGTATCATGATACGTCAGTATGTCTTTTCACATGCGGCAAACGCATTTAAGGGAGACGTAAGTGTCGTATCTGAGGTTTCACATTCGCTTTCAATATATACATACTGTCGTATCAGGTGACGTATCTCAAATTTCTGTACACAAAAGATAGGAAGTTTGATTTTGGGGAAAATAGACATATTGTCGTATGAGTTTGTGACTCAATTGTTCATAAGAATTGACCATGACATTGTTTTATTTGTCCTTATCATAAAGATGAAACTTCAATTTATCATTTGATGTAAGAACCATAGTCACATTCTGTTTTTTCTTCCTGCAATGATTGATTAAAAATTGCAAAATTTTAAATTGCGAATATCTCAGAAGTGCATTTTTGCAGATACGCCACTATGTCTATTCAACGACGAATTATTTAATAGAGAAAGAATCAAGCATTTGGGTAAATTTTTGTACGCTTCTCGGAGAGAAGATGGTAGGGGAACAAGATTAGAACTGAAGACCGACAGATTAAAATCTGGCCACCTAGCCCACCAAATGGCTCAGTTGGTAGAGCAAGACGCTAGTATTATTTTTATTGTGGGGTAGAAGTTTAAAAATCATTTCAAATTACTTTAAAATAATCTCAAGATTCGCCTTGGATGCCTGGTGGCATGTGGCACAAAGTAAGTTATAAAGCTTGATTTCATTTTTCTTTTGTTCTAATCTAATTTCATCCATATGCTGTATGACATACAACATGAATATTTTGGATTTAGAGCCAAAATGTAGAAGATTGGCCGCGGAAGAAAGTTCTCAAATAGCACAAAATGAGGAGGGCAGTAAGATGTTTAAAGTGAATGGGCTTTATTTAGACATATGCAATGTAGGGAAGATTTTGTTATAAAAAAAACCTGTCAAACATGAGGTTGATTGTGCTGATAATGTTTACTTTAGCTACTGCTTTCATTTTGAATTAGCGATATTGCTTAAGAAAAAATTTCAGTGCTTACTTTCATGCAGTAGAATAATTTGCCAATTTGTCATCTGCATTTTATAGATTTTAGCTATGTTGGTTTGTGTTTCGTAATAGATTTCTTATTTTTTGTGTATATTGGTACTATCAGTTTCAGGTGAAATTGTCTATTTTTAATTTTGGCTATCAATATGTTGCGTTTGTTAGCAGTTGATATTTGTTTACTTGTCAAGCATGTACTGAATGGTATTTGTTTGTTATTTCTATGTCACTAGAATCCAAATATAACATTTGAATTTAATCAATTCAATTATATATTGACCCATTTCATGTAAGTGAAAATGTCTGATAAAAAGGCCATAAAATGTCAATATTTCTTATAAAGGTAAAGGAAGTGCAAGTAATATTGCATGTGCCCTATTTCAATAGCAATTGTTCTTTGAAAAACAAGTTTAAATTCAAGCCCAATTAAGTTTTCAATTAAAAAGCAATATTTGAAGTGAACAAAAAAAGGAAAAAGGAAAAAAAAACATCTTATGCTCAAAAAGAGCAAATTGAAAAGTATCCAATTTTATAATAATTTGTAACCAGTGTTTCCGCTAAGGGTTTTGAGCTTGCGCCAATTTGAGCAAGTTTGACAAAGTTTAAGAGGTGCTTGCACCAAAAGCATGAGCTGTGGCTGAAAATTGGCTCAATAAAGCTAGAAAAATATCTTTCTCACACATTTTCAGTTGCACCAATTTTCACTGCTCCTGCACTAATGGCGCGCCATATGGCCTTAGCGGAAACACTGATTGTAACATTTCACATTTGTGCTTTGTTTTAGTCATATTTGTCACCATGAAAACTGGTCAAAATTATAAGAAAAAGATAACAAACCCTTTTTTTTCTTTCTTTCTTTTGCTTACAAGTCTCCGTTTTCGAAATCTACATTGAAAAAAGTAGGTTGTACCTTTTGGGTTTCTGTTGTCGGTAAAACCCAAAACGTGTGCACCACGAATTTCAAAAGTGTTTACGCCACTGTTGGTCACAGTACACATGTGAAAACAATCCAAGTATGAAGTCTGATGAACACCCATCTCAAAGCCCATCCGATAATTACATGACAACAGCTTTTAATTGGCATAGTTAGTGTGATGTATTGTTATGTTTTGTTCCCAGGACGCATTGTCAGCGTTTGACTTCTTATCAGGAGGTACGTCATCACCAGAGTTGTCATCAGAAGGCGAATCAGGGAGAGGTACAGGGTCATCAACTCCAACACATGGGCCCATATCAAATACAACTAGTGATCTTAGGTAGGTCAGAATATTATATGAACTTTATTCAGGATTTTGGCAATTCATTTTTAAACACCTACATGTCTTGACCTCTACCAGCAAGCAATTTTATCAACAACGCACTGTGGATAGAATGTTTATGCTAGGAACTGAAGCCATTTAAATTTTTCACTTTTTTGGTCACCGACGTGGCCCTGGAATAGCCCAGTTGCAAACCTGATTTTGTTTCTCTTTTGTGATGCTGAAGAGAGAAAGTAAGGTCTCATTTTGCATGCTGGAGTACTTAGTACTATTAAGTATGAATAATTAAATATTGATTTGAATGTAAATGTTATTTTCTTTTCAAATAAAGTTGAACCGAATTGATGTCACATTTGATGTTTGAATGTGGTGTTTTTTTAATTGTCAATCTTTATATATTACAAAATGGTATTTTATTATTTATTGTCAATCTTGATATAATACAAATGTGTGTATTTGTTTCTCTTAACTGCAGTTCAACGAATTTCATGTCTCTGGACAATTTCCGCTGCATTACCGTGTTAGGCCGGGGTCATTTTGGAAAGGTGCTATTAGCTGAGTACAAGAACACCCAAGAATTATTTGCAATCAAAGCCCTTAAGAAGGGAGATATTATCGCCAGAGAAGAAGTAGAGAGGTGAGTCATGCAAGACTTTTTTAAGTAAAGAGAAGAGATTCATAGTGCACTGTGTCTCCCTGTTTGCAATTCCATGCAGCCCCAGCACACTGTACAGTTTGTAACTAGTCACTGTGTCCCAAGTAAGCTTCAACACAAGCAAGCATCATGTAAGATACTGCAGCAACCTTTAGGGGCACTGAACCTTAATCAACCTTTGCTTAAATCATTGCACACTGGATCAGCTCCCCAAGTGTCTTACGGGTTTCTACAAACAGTTACCCTTATACCATTGCCTGGATTTCAGCTGGGATCTGTGGATTCCAGTGCAAACTGCATAACCAATCATCCATATCCACATTTAAAGAATTACATTTTTTTTAATTGTCACACTCAATGACCCCCTTTTTTTACAGAAATCCTACACTGAATGCCATTTGATTTGCTAAGTACTGAGGTTGATACATGCCCGTCACTTTTGAATTTGAGTACCCCCAAAAAAAAATTGTAAGTATAGGTATAGCACAGATGGCTGCTGTCACATAAAAAAAAAAAAAAAAAAAAATCAACCTTACTATCCCAAGTTATGTAACCCCATTACAATTCTACTGAAAGGTTTTGTGACCTCAAACAATTTTCAAAGGAAATTGGTATATATGCTATGAGATCTACAATATTAGACCAACTTTCCATTGTGTATACCTAGAGACATATCCCTTTATATTCATCATTTCAGTTGACAGCTTTCTGTTATTTTCAACTCAATTAGGGACATTTTGTTTTCCCTTTGCATCCATTCCAAGTTAAAAATAACTCCAGGGCAGTTAATTTTCGGAAATCAGCAATGAGCTCCATACCCTAAAACATAGATTTTTATTCTCATGGGCAGTTGATTTTACTTTAAAAAGTGAAAAGATGTCCTCATGTGAAGTTGATTTTTCTTTAAGAATGCGAAATTTTTGTCACCAGTAGCGAAAGCAGTAGATACAGAGTTGACATGACTAGATCAATATCACTTAGCTATTAATGAACGGTCGGACTACCTGAGGATGAAATCTCTCAGAACCGTGTGCTTGATGAGTCTCAAGTATTATACTGTAGCTGTCAAGGGTTGCTTTTGAGTCTGTCTGACAGGGGCTGTGATCAAACAATCACACTATCAATGTTTCATTTGTGACCGTCCATCTCAAGCGATCCGTAAATGCAACTTCATTTTGCGCTATAGGTAAAGATACGTGTCTTGGTCATGATTTGCCGAAATTGATTATTTGACAGATTCACAATCCATTTGCTTGCTTCTAAACACCAGCAAAGTTTCAAGAAAATGATTGGAATTATGAAATATATCTGTATATTTTGAGGACAATCAACAAAAATATTGGGCTTCTGATCTTTGATCATGTTTATCTCGGTTAATACATTTTACTCCCTGACAACCTTTGACGGACCATGATAACTTGACTGAAGTTCATTGAGGTGTCATTTTAATCCTCATATCATCAGGCTTGCCAACCGTCCTGCTTTTCGCAGGACAGTCACGCATTTGAGACTTTTAAACCCTTAAAATGTGGGACATCCCACATTTCAATACTGCAAAAATAGACAAAAATATTAAAGGAAAAATGCAATTTCAGGCATGAAACTATTTTGATTTTTATTTCAGATCAGAATATGTCAATTATCCATGTTTTAAGTACACTTCTGAGCCAAAGTGATGAATAAATGTCATGTTATTTGCCCAAAATCTTTCAAATTAAAAAGTCACTTTGTTCTGACGGAGGGGCTCGATACGCTTCATCAAAAGTGGCTCGCTACGTGTTGCCTAAGTGTCCCTTTTTTTGGATTTCCAAAGGTTGGCAAGCCTGTATCAGGGATGGTTATGGCTTTTTGTAATTTTGCCTAAATTTGCCTGAAAATGTGAATTTCCCAATACTTTTGTACAGTGAAGATCCAAGCATTTTTGCCTGAATTCAGGCAAAAACCTGAAGATAATCATGCCTGCTGTATAATTATGGTCTTTGCAAATATTTAAAAAAGTGAATATGGCAAGATGCTGCATTTACAGATCATTTGGGATGGACAGTCTCATTTTAGTGACAACCCTGGATTTTCATGGAATGATGTATAGAGTTTGTGACTTGATGATAGCCCTCTTGTTTGCCTAGGGATACAATGGATAGGATACTCTTGACAGGAACAGGAAATCTGAGATTTTATTTTATATAGATATTATTTCCAGTATTTGTCTAATTCTCATTCATATCTGGTCATACATTGATAATTTAAACCATGCTGTCTTAAGTACTTTGTTTATTTTGTGTATTATTTATTTTTACTTATATCATGAAGAACTTAAGGTTGTGTAGTACTCGCGGTTTTAAAATCTTACATTCATCAGACACTGATGTATATTCACATTCACTGTATTTATGACTTTAATTAATAGTAAAATATTGATAAATTTTAACAGTATATTTTTAAGTATTGAAAGGTGGTTACCCAATACCAAAAGTTGAATCCAGAATTTTTTACAGCGGTAGAGCCAAAATGCAAGATCGATGGATAAATTTACCCTGTCAATGACTTGGTTAATGAAATTGCTCCTGTTTTAGAATCTTTTGAAAAAATTGTGAAATACGTGAATGACGAAAATAAGGTTTCAGCAATTTCACTCAATCACACATATATTGGTTCTTCAACCCTAAGCAGCAATAAACATGCAGTTTTTCTTCATTATTTGTCATTGACAGTTTTACGATAAGATGTTATTGAAAATTTGTATTGTTTGTTATTTTTTAAAAAGTTATGATCAAAAAAACATTCATATGGAAGAAAAAGAATTATGTCACAATGATAATTGAAGTAGACATTTTGATGTCATAAAATATCCAATCTGTTATGTCAGTAGGTTTATAAAAAGTGGAATAATTATTCAAATATTAAAGATGGATTATTTTTGTGGAGTACATATTGAATAACTATTTTGAACAGCTAAATGTAGTTTTCGTCTGCCATTCACTATTTATAATTAAATTTCTAACACCTAAGGAAAAACAACTTGTTTGTCAAAGTTTGATTTGTTTCTTAATAAATATTTTCATCTGCTTTTCACTATTTGAATTAATACTTCTAAGAATATCTTTAGCCAAAGGAAGGAACTGTTACTTGTTTGTCAGGTGAGTGCAAGAAAGTCGTATCTGCAATGGCTGCCTTAAGTTATTTTTTATTAAGAATCTAGTCACTAGAATGTGAAAAATCCCTCCAAAATTTTTCTGTAATATGTCAGTGACTCAACCACTGACTCAAGTCTGAAGATGATAAAGTATGCAATAAAAATTTATGACAAATGGCAGCTATTGCTGATACGACTTTCTTGCACTCACGACGACTTGTTTGTCAGATGTGAATTTCAATTTTGAGATTATTTCTAAATAGGTCAATATAGATGAAAATTTCAGGTATATGAAAATTCCTCTTTTGATATTGTGTGATCCAACCATTTTTGACACCCTTGTTTTTTCTGATTCAAATTGGAGACTTTTATACCATATGAAAGCTCATATTTTTTCATAACCTCTGTAAATTTTACGGCTTGAATCATGTTTCCTCAAAAAGATATAGTCAAAATAGTTGTGAATTACTGGAAAATAAAGTTTTATAATAATAAATATTGTGTATACTCTTTCTCAGAGTTGTTTTTCCTTTCAGTTCGTGCCGTGTACGCCACTCTTAACGCGCGCGTCAACAGCGTGAGCGTAATCAATCAAATTCAACAAATCACGCACTGCAAATACGTGCGTAAGTTAGTGCATCCGTACGCAGAAGTGCTTAACAACAAGCGTTGGCAAGAAAAAACCCGCGAACGGGGGAAAAGGTACTCCGAGATAAACTATAGTTTTTCCATGGGTCATTTAAGAGACTGAGTCTTGTTTGTGATATCAATTTGATTAAACTTTTGAAAATGCAATATGTAGATGATAATATGTTAAATAATTGACCAAATTGAAGGACACTTAACTTTTCACTCCGTAAAGTCGCTCACAGCGGCTCGCAAAAGCATGCACGATTGGCCGGAATTTCTTTTTCGACATAACTTATTCAAATTAAGCTCTCAAAAAAAAAAAAAAAAACTACAAGCCCAAATTAGTCAGAAAATTCACCAACAAGCAGTTGAAACAAAGAGCTATCTAGCGCCATCAGTTTTATTAGCAAAGAGAACAACCCTTGCGCTCTACAATTATCGTATGCTACATAAAGTGAGGTCGTTGGTAAAGCCGCTCAGAGCGGCTTTCCGGTAAAATAGGACGGATTGTGAAAATATTATTCTGGAGTGAAAGAGTTACGCCAAGTTGCCTTTCATCTTGAATACTAAATTGTTACTTGTTTGACAAATTCTTGCGAGTGGTGACCATTTCTGAGCTCTTCTTTGTAGTCATTCTCCATTTCTGCTTGTCTTGAGCAACTTGCTTGGTTTGAATATAGTTGAGGTTTGGCCACTCTCTAAAGTTGCCAAACCACTCATTTTTCTCTCTTGAATAGTTGAGACTAAACTTGTGTTTCAAAATAAAAAAAGAATGCAAAACAAATAAACAATTCTTCCTATTTAATCATGAGGACCATGTGATTATTATATTGTCTCCACTTCTATAAATATTCAATGTTTATACATACATACATTGGAAACCAAAGTAGGAATCAGAAAATTGGCCTAAAAGCACAGTCAAGGTAGCCCTTGGCTAAAAGAACATGTTGAAGTTTGGTTGAAATATGATTAATCATATTGAAGTTGAAGCAATTGTTACTCAGAAAGAAGATGCCTAGAGTGAATTGTTTATTCAATATATGTTCACTGAAGTTCTTCCCACCATTTAATTGAAACTGTTACTTTTGCAGCTTATAAACAAACCACTTAGTGAACCAACTGCCATAGACTTACATGATAAAACTACTGTTGGAAAACTTGCTATAGAAAATTTATTACATTGTCAAAGTGTGAATGAAAAAGACTTTCAGAAAGGGGGATAATCACAGCTTGATGTCAATGTAAACAAATACCACTTCGACAATTTTCTTCATTCCCAAAATACAGTGTGAAAAAGAGGAAATTCCACATCTTTACCCCACAAATATATGTATTAGTGGAATGACTTTGGTGAAAATTCCATTGGGTTAGTCTTATTTACTGAAATTAATGCTAAGTGTTATGGGAAGAGCTATAATCACCCTTTGTAATAATTCTGGTCATTGCTTTTTTCTTTTCTTTCTTAGCTTGATGTGTGAGAAGAGAATATTTGAGACAGCCAACTCAATGAGGCATCCATTCCTCGTCAATTTGTTTGCGTGCTTCCAAACCAAGGACCATGTATGCTTTGTCATGGAATATGCGATAGGTGGTGACCTTATGATGCACATCCATACCGATGTCTTCTCAGAACCTAGGACAGTGTAAGTAGTAGAGTCAATTTGTTTGTGTGCTTCCAAACCACGGACCATGTATGCTTTGTCATGGAGTATGCGATAGGTGGTGACCTTATGATGCACATCCACACCGATGTCTTCTCAGAACCTAGGACAATGTAAGTAGTAGAGTCAATTTGTTTGCATGCTTCCAAACCAAGGACCATGTATGCTTTGTCATGGAGTATGCGATAGGTGGTGACCTTATGATGCACATCCACACCGATGTCTTCTCAGAACCTAGGACAATGTAAGTAGTAGAGTTTGCATGCTTCCAAACCAAGGACCATGTATGCTTTGTCATGGAGTATGCGATAGGTGGTGACCTTATGATGCACATCCATACCGATGTCTTCTCCGAACCTAGGACAGTTTAAGGAGTAGATTTCAAAATATGTCAATTTATTAGAAATTTGAGAAAATGGACTACAAATTGCAATGACATTTTGAGGTGCTTGTTTACACAAATGATCAGAAAGCTACAATAAAAGTTATTGTTTCGGCCCAATTGATAATATTGAAACCATAATTGTTATTTATTCACAATACTTATTACAGTAATTCAATTAGTTTCATGTAACAGTCATTGATAAGTTGTATCAATTTTCTATTTTTGCAGTTTATTTCCTTGATAATTTTATATCTCATTACCTCAATAGATTTTAAAGTATTTTCGAGAATTAAGTTTCTCCGTTTGCAGGTTTTTTTGAGAACTACGCTTGTCACTATCCTGGATTTCATGAAAGTGAGCTCGTTACGCATGTATTTACAGCGTGTGATTGGTCTAATTCCAGTGCTTGTAAAACGCAGATGATCACGCGCGATACGCTCGAGTTAAATGATGCAGAGCGCAGAAAAACTTAATAAATAAATAAACTGTACAAATATGTCATTTGATATGTTGAATTTCAGGAAAAAAATAGCATTTGTCCAATTACAACAATCCTAGAAATGATATAGAATATGACTATTTCAGCTTTAAGGAGAACGTCATTTGATATCTTGATATGGCAAGCAAATATTGATACTTCAATGTGCCCAACATCATTCATATGTTATTCCTCATTGTTTACTAAGCCTAGTTCTTATTTTCTAATCTCATTTTCAGGTTTTACATAGCCTGTGTAGTGCTTGGGTTACAATTTCTACATGAAAACAAAATAGTTTACAGGTAAGAAAAATACAAGTCAGAATTTTTAACATATCAGTCAATGATTCTTTCTTACTAAAAAGCTGAATTTGTATAAAGGTGACCTTTGAGATGAAGATGTGGATCATGTATTGCCCCTTTAAAAGATTTTTTTGGGGGAAGGCACTTCAGGTCAAATGAATAGCCTGTATTTGCACAGGTTGCTGTGTCAATTTCTCTT
>JXSR01S009130.1:0-15045 GCA_000969725.1 Ophiothrix spiculata
ATATAATATGTTTTTAATATGTAAGGCGCCTTGATCTCTCTTGGAAAAGCGCCTAATAAATACCATATCATATCATATCATATCATTGATATCCCGATCAGATTTTGGAATTTCTTTATTTTCCACTTCTGACTAGCTTTCGTTAACTTTCGATTCACGAGAGTTAAGTACACGTCGCACAGGTGTTGAATGCTTGTTAAATGCACGGTATAAAAGCCATAAGGACTGTTAAATGCACGGTATAAAAGTCATAAGGACGTGCATAGTTTGATGGTATTCATGTTGCTCGAAATAAATTATTACCAATTAAATTTTGAAAATGAAATATGTTTGATCTTGTTTCTTATGGTCTTGGCTGTGACCATGGTGACAGGCCTGCATGGTGATGGTCCATTTCAAATGAGGACAATGTTTGTCAATATCACCTATTGGGTCATACACCCAGGTATATTGTACATGCAAACTGAATTATTAATAATAATACCGAACATTTCATAAAATATTCTGTTTAAAACATTAAAGTTACTCAAGCTCTCTTGTCATATTTTCAACTTTGACAAATGTATGGTACAATTGAAATGGAAACTTGTTTAGGGCGTAATTTTGTTAAATACGTGGGTACTTTAAAAAAAAATGGTCCCGAAAACCTGTTTAGGGCATGATTTTGAGAATGGACTAAAACCTGTTTAGGGTGGGTCTGAAAAAAAATTGAACGCGGTTGTGTACAGCTCCAAATCTGAGTGGCCCCCGGCCCCCTGGGGATTTTTCGCATTTGGAGAGGGAAATTTGGCACTCGCCGAGAGAAAAATCTAAAAATGTATGGGGTCTTTTGGCGAGAGCACATGCAACTGTAAAAAATCATCGTGTCTTTGGGTGACAGCGATGCATGCATACGCGTCGCCTCCAAAATGGCACTACCCCGAGTCTCCCACTCTCCCGCTTTTAGGTAGCCCTCCCGACCTCCCGATCGAATAGCCATGATATCCGAGCCATTATATTTAGGCCTACCGCTTGAAAAAAATCTACCGTTTTGTTACGCTTAAAAAAAAACCTTGTCTACCGCTTTGTCCCGCCGGGCAGAAATGTTATAAAAAATATCAATTTTTTGTTAAGAATTCTAATTTGAGGTCGATATGAGTCGTTTATGTGCTTGTGAGCCCTTTTATTTATTTATTTTTTGCTTGTTAGTTCAAGTTTCAAAGGGCATGTCACTTTTTTGGTGTACAGGTAGTACAGGTGTACACTTTAGGTGTAGCAGGGATGTAAGCTCCCCGTTCTTATTGTCCGGGCGGGTTGTACAGTAAACTATAGGGCTGATTAAACAGCTAACAGAGTTACGCTTTCAATTCCGTTATGGTCTATGGAAGGTGGACTACCATTTCAGGGGTACTACGATTACTTTCACACCGATAATAAACATGATTATGACAGAGAGGTGTTAAGGGCCCTGTCAACCCCTTTTTTCAGAAATGTTTTCGCTCTACACTCTTAGAAGGCCGGTATCAAATAAACGAGTAGTTTTCGGGATCATTTTATTTTAATCCTTTAAGGATCACTTTTGATCCAACGTGGATCGTTTTGATACTTTTTCGGATCAAAATATACAAATGGATCAAATTCATCAGGATCATTTTTGATCCTTTTTAAGGATCATTTTATTTTGATCCTTTTTGATTACAATATCAACGTTTTGATCCGTATTTCTGGTTTACTTTGATACGGAAAGGATGAGCTCATATTTGATACCGCGTTTGGATCCAACGTAATCTTTTGTTTCATATTTGAGTACACCCATATCCACTACATAGCCGGGAATGTATACAATAGTATACAAATACGATAATTTCATCACACTTGATAACTGCCTGCTCCGTGGGCGAGTGGTTAGAGCGTTGGTCATTATAATTGGTAATTATACATGGTGCACATGCGGCGTGGGTTCAAACCCTGCTAGGGTCACTTCAGTGAGATGTTTTTAGGCAGATCTTTTTTATAAGAAATATTTGATCCTTTTTTCGGATCAAGAATTTTGATCCTTATTTTTGGATCACTTTGATCCTTAAAGGGTAAGCTCATATTTGATACCTAAAAAGGATCAAAATTGATCCTTTTTGTCTCATATTTGATCCTTCCTTTCTAAGAGTGTATAACCCAACAACGGATAATTAAATTCAAATAAAGGATTACTTTTCTATAGAAGTGGAATTTGCATACTAAACAAACATGATATGATGGGCAGGTTATTTTTGGACCAAAATGTGTCTAATTTATCAAGGCTGCCGTCCTGGAAGAAATCAAGAAAGAAAACCAACAACAATAATAATAGCAAACATACATGCTCACACCCGCCCTATACGAGTGGCTCCATCTTGGGAGTGTTTTATAGTATTACCGATACAGATACAAATACAGATATTTTTCCAACAATGGTGTCAGGAGTGGGATTTTTTAAAACATTTTTGGACCAATTTTTGATAATATCTCACAAACTAAGAAAAAAGTTAAAATAAAAATGAATAAAATAAAAAAATTCGTTCCTAGATTTTACTTTCTAGGTTCTAAAAAGTAAAACAGTTCAACATTTTTTCAAAAGTTTAGTTAGCCCCAGAAATGGTAGATAAATTTAGTGGTGTGCGCTTTCATATAATGTAAACTTTAGTGTGGTTCGCCCATAGTTTCATATTTGCAGAACTTGAAGATAAGAATTGCCAGGTGCTGAATGTTTCTTTTTTCCCGGTCATTTCATTAATTCTATTTCTTTTTCAACAAGAGCGAATTAGATGCAATACTGCACCTTGATGAAACTGCCCTGAACGTGAACATTTTATAATAAGGTAAGAAACAGAACATTGGCCAATAATTTGCCAACCCGATTTTACAATACATATAATGTTTTGTCGACATACTAGTAGGTCTAGATTTTTCTATTTTATTTTTCAAGCTGCGTACATCATTTTTGTACATTGCTGTCTGACAAGAGCAATGGGCATTAAAAATATTAATTGCAACGACTAGTGGGACATTTGGACTTGAAAAATCAGAGATTTTATATGCATAGTTTACATCATTTTGACACTAGTCCTTGCACTGAACTTGTGGTTGTGCAACAACAAATATATTCCTATAGCAACTAATAAGAACTGTTATAAGTACGCCTTTACACCAAGAACAATAGTCGACTGGAACAGTCTACCATCCAACCTATCCACAATAAAAGACAGTCAAAACTTCAAAACAGCAATCACCAACTACATCCTGAAAGAATAAGTCTCCATCATCAGCCCCCCCACGCCAACCAACGTTTGCGCACCCCTACCCGGTTGGCCCCTTCCAGGGGCGTTGGGTAGTAGCAAGACAAGACAAGACAAGATATCCTATACCGGGTATATAATCATTGTAAGGCACTGACACAAAGCGAATTCGGCAACCTTGCAACCACGTATTTCAATGGAGCCAGCGTTCAGGATTTTGAAACGCACCACACGGTTACCTTTGTTAAAATAAATCCACAAAAATAGACTTGATGATTTAATTATTGGACGCATCAAAATTGACCGCGCGTGCATTGATTTTGTCTCATTTTACGAGCATTATGGAATGCAAATTTATTAATCTAATTCATACACAAAAAAAATAATATTGTATCTTTTGTGTAAAGAAATAAGGCATTTAATATGATTATCAAAATCAGAAACCTCTCTAAACTAAATAAATAATCACCCGACAAAAACAATGAAACATTCATACGCACTAAACGCCCGCCACGCAAACCGGAACGCAACAAGTGCAGTGCATTGTGAAAATCCACTGCACTGCGCGTACTTTATATTCTTGCGTCCTGACTGGTTAGGTGACACGCGCAGCACACACGGAGTGTATGAATTTTTTTCAACCTGTTGTGCTCACGCATGGCTAACATGATATGTTTGTCAATCATGGTGAGGGTTCTTTTGACGCACTTGTACCAATAAAAATAATTTTGAACTCAGAAACACTATCATTAATATCTAAATGTTTAGTTACATTATTCCAGTTTTTTTTATAACTAAATCTGCATTCCAGATCTTAATTGGTTTATTTCACGTTATCAGGCACATTTTTAATAGTCACTCATAAAGGACATTTTAATTCTGTTTTTAGAACTCATGATATCCTAATTTCAAGTCTTTATCATTTATATATGCATAATTTTTACTGGAAACAATATTATTTATTTCTCTATTTAAAACTAAAAGATTCACAATGATTTTAATGGTCACTTGTAGTTGTCAATATATTAATCTTTTAGAATATGATTGTACTTGTTAGGCCTTATGTCTAAATCTTTTGTCTTGATATCGCATAGACAGTGCATGCATCATAATAGGGACATGCATGGCCTAGTGGATTGAGAGTTGTGGGATCAAATCCGGTGTGTAGTGTGTAGTGTCCTTGAGCAAGATACTTACCTTAATTTTTAATTAATGTGATCATCTCCACCCAATTGTCAAATGGGTACCAGCTTTCTTCAATGCTGAGAAGGTAACAGACTTGCGGGCAAGGAGGTGTGGCGAACCCCTCACCGCAAATATAACTAATTGTTGGGTCTTGCCCAAACGCTTCGTAAGAGAGATAGGCACTCCGACCTGTGAAATACATGCAGGCCGTCCCCTTAAAATTTACCGTACCTTATTCTTACTATAATTTGGAAAATGTTGTGGGTTTGTGACAGTGAATGGGTTGGTGGTGTTCGCAATAAGCTCCGCAAAGTTTGATCTATTTGGTCGAAACCCGTCAATGTGTTGCTTCAAAAAGTGCAAAAAAAAACCCCCCAGTATTTTCAGACCATTTTTGAGCTAAAAATGACATCAGTCGTTACTAGGAGAGTGTGTGAGTAAACAAAACGCATCAAAGAACATTGCGCGATGCACGCAATAGCAACGCGCGGTAAGTGGCGATGCCAGGTTTAAGGCTACAGGAAAATTAACTGACAGGGAAAACTGGGAAAACAACGGCAGGTTTATCACGATGATATGGCATGATTCACGGGAGCAGAGATCATCACAGGGAAAATATATGATCAGGAATGAGAACATCAATAAAATATACGGGAAAATTAAACTATTTTGTGTATTCACATTCGAGGCGGGGAGGGGGAGCCAACTTTAAGACTACGGGAAAATTAATTTCAAAATCTGAATGACGGGGCCAGGGATTAAGCCAGGTGATAAGCCTACGGGCCAATTAAACGCAATGACCGGGGGGGGGGGGTTCAGGTTTAAGCCTACGAGAAAATCAAACTTAACATTGAAATAAATCAAACATTATCCATGTACAAAACAAAGTTAGCACAACATCCTACTGGAAGATTATACTAGCGAGCGAGAAGCGCGGGCATCCCGCTAGTTACCATAATTTATGATTGTTGAAATTCTTATTTATTTGGTGCTGCACCAATTTTTTAAAAATGACTCTCTATTTTCTTGCCATTTTGCTGTTACAGGATAAGAACACCATGGATCTTCATGATGTCAAATCTGATGTGCTTGTCTTCTTCTGTAATGGAAAGAAGGTAATGTATTTTCTTTCATAAAGGATGTAATCTCTGTATGTAGGGGTACATGGGGTAGGGATGGTGGAGGGGAAGGAGAGGAGAGAGGAGAGGGGGAATAAGGAATAATGAGAACACCATGGATTTTCTTTTATGTCCAACTTGTTAATCCCCCAAAAGCAAATTCCATACTATTCTATACTGTATTATTCCTGGGATTAAAAAATAACACTTCATTGAAAACATCTGTAAGTCAAGTTATGGTACTGTATAAGTGGTATTTTTCGCGCTACATTTATTTTTGCGCTTTTCGCGCAAAATGAGATTAGCGCAAAAATAAATGTACCGCGAAAATTAGTATTGATTTGTTGTCAAAGGAATTCTATTCTCGGACAATGTTCATATGCGCGAAAATAAAAATGCGCGAAAAGGTCCAAAATTGGCTAAGCGCGAAAATTACTGAGCGCGGAAATATTGGCGTTTACAGTACGTTACATCAAAGGTTGTCATGGAGTAAAAGGTAAAAATAAGATAAATCATGAATTCATGTATTACTAAGCTGTACATTTTGTCTTTATGGTCCTTGTACTAAATTTGCATGAAGACTTACATATTTCTGCTCTGTTATCTGAAAAGAAACTTTGCTGGTGTTTTGTAGCAATCATGGATACTGTGAACCTTAAAAAAAAATGATTTCTCCAAATTATAACTTTTGAATGTATTTTCACCTCTTGCACAAGATGACGTGTGGCGACTTTATGGCTCATTAATGATCCTAGAAGTCACAAATGTATTTTGTGCTAAACTGATTGAATTGAAATCATATATATTGCAAATGCCTACATGTGGAACCTTCTATAGCTACATACTTAAATTTGAGACACTCAGTTGAAAATCATAGAAACGTTAAAATCAATGTTTCTTTTCTTTTTTTTTCTTACTCACAGATCGAAGAGCAAAGTCCAAATCCTGATATTAGTCTGGCTGTTTATCTGAGAACAAAATGTAAGCAAACGCGCACATGTGCACTGACTCCCAGCCCATTAGCTGTCTGTACTTCTTGTCCCTTTTCATACAAAATCATTATTTTTAACTGACTCCTTTTTTAACCAAAATGTGATCTAGCTGTGTGCCAGCACTGCTGTATGCATTCTTATGCCCATAGTAAAACACAAAGTTCATAATGTTCACTGTTCAGTGTCCAGAGCACTGTTATTGTTGTACCGTACCCTTATTTTTCCAAATGATTATTCTTTACATGTACTTCGTAATTTCATGAAAAAACTCTTGGAGAGCCCTCTTTTTCACGACTTTATGCATGTACATAGATAGATTTGACACATAAAACATTTTCTTAAAAGTGGATTTAAATTAAAGATGACAAAATTTGCAACAAAATGGTAAGTCAACCAACTTTCTGGGTTAAAAGTGACAACAAATAGATTTGTCAGAAAAAAACGTTGGGTCACTTTTTCAACTCAAGATGGTCGGTGCTCATTGAATACAATGTAATTTTGCAAACATGCCCTGTGAATAGTTTGAAGCAGTCGTCAGGGAATTTAATTTGACTATGACATCACTTTTCCAGCAAATTAGGCCCTATTAGACGAGAGTTTGACTAAAATTAGATTATACAGTATGGGTTAACTAATGTCACTTCCCTTCTTTGTCTGCGATAACGCAACTGTAGGAAAACCTGACGTTCTCATGTAGACAACTTGTCAATTGATGAAATTACACAATACTCTTGTAAGAAATCCTGTTGAAATTGGCAGTATAAATATTAGTTTTACTTGAATTTTCAGTGCAACTAACAGGCTGTAAGATAGGATGTGAGCAAGGGGCATGTGGATCATGTACTGTCATGGTGTCCGCTATAGACTATGTCACAATGAAAATCAGGTATGTAGCTTAAAGGAGGCAGCATGCCATTAGGAAGGGGAGGGGCAGACGGGGTATATAGGATGTTAGCAAGAGGCTTGTGGATCATGTACTGTTATGATATCAGCTATAGACTATGACACAATGAAAATCAGGTATGTAGCTTAAAGGAGGCAGCATGCCATTAGGAAGGGGAGGTGGATATGGGGTATATAATAGGCAGGGCTGGACATTGGTATTTTTTGTACTAGCCAGGGAGACAAGTATAACTTGCCAAATTTACCTACCTGAATTTTAACAATTTATAAACAAAACATCACTCAACTGTAAAAAAAAATATCAAAATTTGAAACAAATGGCAAAAAGGTTGAGTGTTTCTTACAAAAAACCCTCAAAATTATGTGTGATTTTTGCAGACAGTTTCTATTTTTGTATTTATTCGGAAATTTGATATATGGATACTTGGGGTATGGGTAGGTTCCCTTTTCTTGAAAATTAGTTTCTTTATGGGTAGGTGGCACTTCAAATTCCCTTGTGGCACACCTCTACTCAATAGAGGAGGTCAATAAGTGTTGTCTATTTAATAAAAATAGTTTCGAAAAATATGCTCGCCAAGTCGGGAAGGCTACTTTCACTTTTTACCAGCCCGACACCAAAGTTACCCGCCATTGGCTATCGGACGGGTGATAATGTCCAGCCCTGTATATAGGATGTGGTTAGTAAGGTGCATATGAATCACTGTAATGCAGGGGTAGCCCTGTGATGTGAAATCTTTGGGTCCAATCACAACGTTGCTATATGCAAGAAACAGTTTAAATAATAGGATTTCCAAATAGAATAGTAATTTGGGGTTAATTTTGGACCCATTGGATAGACACAAATCAAAATTTTAGGGGTCTGATTGCCAAAAATGTGGTCTTTGGACCCCTGGACCCCTTGTAGCTCTATCCCTGGCTGTCATGGTGTCCAATATCAACATTGACACAATGAAAACCAGGTAGGACAATGCAGCTTGAAAGGGCACCATGTAAACTGGGGTAAACTAAGGGAGAGGGTTGGGGAGATACAAGGAGCTTGTGGATCATACACTGTCGTGTTATCACCATAGTCTATAACACAATGAAAATCAGGTGCATTTTAGGACAAGGTACCTTGAAAGGACAGCATGCAAACCGGGATGTGGGTGGGGTGAAGCAGATGTGAGTGAGGGTGCGTATGGATCTTGTACTTTATTTCATGGTGTCTAATTAAAGTCAAGATTCAGAACTACTATTACTATACTTCTCAGAAATTGCAATATGTCTTGTGTATTGCCGTTCCAGCATACACTCTGATATGTCCACTCTGATATGTCCTGACATTGCTGGTGTAATGAGGCTCACCAGATAGTGGTGCCACAATTGAAAATTGAAATTGAAGCCATCTTGCATGATATATGTGCTAATTTTCTCAAAAAAGTTGAAAAATACACATAGACCAGTATATTAAGTGACTAACGACTTATTTTGACCAGTAATCAGATAGATCTCTAGGGGATCACTCACCAAATATCCCCATTTTACTCTAACTCATCATTTCTTGTCTGTTTTGCTTTGCAATCAGCCACATAGCAGTGAATGCATGTCTGTACCCACTGTGTGCTATCCATGGAAAAGCAGTCACTACCGTGGAAGGGATTGGGAGTATGGAGACTAAAATGCATGCTGTACAGGTATGGTAGAAGTAAACCGTGCGTGTGTGTGTGTGTGTGGGGGGGGGGGGGGGGGGGGGGGGGGGGGGGGGGGTAAGTGGTGAGGATTGGAAGATTAACTTCAGTGCTTCAGCACTATTTTTTACAATACTTAGATAGTCTCAACTGATAATAATTGCTAGAAATAAAGAAAATGAGGAAAGGGCCTAGATCTATATTAATGTAAATTCCTACAGCTCAGGGATCCCCATCAATCCAGATCTGACAAATAGTACGCATGAGTGTCTTATCTCACGCAATACTGATGCATGGGCATTGATGAGGGACTTTGTAAGACACATAAGTATAATGCATATGTGCACATGCATATGCGCAGTCTAATTTTTGCAGGTGACAAGCGCTTTCACCGTTTGTTGAGATAAGTCGTGCTGGTCCATGGATATATTCCAGTGGTCTTCAACAAAATCTAATCCACAAGTTGCAACAAGCACAGGACAAAGGGAAATATCCTTCATCATGGTATCATGGTAAATCAACCATCCACGGTATTGCTTCATCGTGTACACCTGAAAACTTTGATTTACATACATGTGTAAATTGCATGTCTGATAATGATTGAACATAGATTTTGCTTGAATTTGCTGGGATGGTCATGTTAACATAAGAACTTAAAAATGTCTCAAAAGATAATCCTCTTTATCATCCTTTCTTTATCAATTCAGGAAAGGTTGGCTAAAGCACATGGTTCTCAGTGTGGTTTTTGCTCCCCAGGGATGGTCATGTCAATGTACACATTATTAAGGAATAACCCGAAACCAACCAGCCAGGAGGTGCTGCATACTGTAGAAGGGAATTGGTGCAGATGCACTGGTTATCGGCCAATTCTTGATGCATTTGGGACATTCACAGAGGTAATTTCAGGTTTTTGTGTTGATGTAATGCTTGTCATATTTACAGATTTCAAGGGGGGGGGGGAGGTTCCAAACTTTGCCACCATTTTGCACCACCTTGGAGACCATTTTGGGGTTATTGAGGGTGCTGAAACTGGTTACTTCAGACTGAAATTTGTGTACATGTTTTGACAAATGATGGTGTTAAAGATAACCATCTTATTAATGCTATAACTTTGTTAAGACCTCAATTTAACTCCAAATTGATTTCCATGGTGGTCAGTGCTTTACATTGGGTGGTATAGCTCGTTTGGTTTCCCCTTTTGAGTCTGTGAGTCATATTAAAAATATGGTTATGGCTTTGAGAGGACAAACTTTATTTTGACAGTTACAGTACCCATCTCTCTTTTAGTACGATTACGTCGGCCACATCACATACTGATCTATTTCATTATCATGCTTTGAGCTGTCCGGTACACGATAATATCGGGCGGTACGCATGATAATGACAAAATTGGATGATTTACGCCCAATATTTATTGGTCTCGCTATGAGTTTTAAAATATTGGGCTCAACTGCGTCTCGCCCAATATTTTTGCAACTCATAGCTCGACCAATAAATATGGGCTGAATCTATCTAATTTTGTATCAAAATCAATAAAAAGCACATCACATACCAATCTATATTACCTTTTCAGTTTTATTTTATCTCTAACAAATATTTACGTTAATCGATATTCATGGATTTAGTAATAAAAAGCACATGCACGCGAGGTTTAAATTTTGCTTATAGATTTGATCACTTAATTGTTTCACTAATTTAAGTGTTACTTAAGTAATAGATCAGTATGTGAAAACATTGTTTATGCAAAAAGATCACTTTAGAAATTGACCGGTATGTGATGAGACTGATGATTTGATCAGACTTTTGCCACACATTTTTCAGTGAGAGGATCACTACACCTCAATGATCACAAGCCTATTATATTGCCTTCTTAGTATTGAATAATGCCAGTGCAATTTTGTAACCTGCAGGGTTGAGAGGAGCATATGAGATTTAACATCTTGCACAAGAACACTACATTTGCTTCTCTGCTGATTCAAATACTTGACTCTCAATGCCCATTTATAAAGGAAATATTATACAAATATTGACTGCTTTGAGGGGCATGGTTTAAATTATTTCCCCGAGGTGATCTCAAAACCACCGAGGGGAAATAATTTTACCATACCCGAATTAAAAACAGTCAATATTCGTTTTATATACCGAATATATAGATTTTTGTCCTCTGGCTAGTTATAAGAACCATTTTAGCACTCAAAACGCCCAATGATAATTTACGATATTTGTTTCTCCTTTCAGTGCTGACCGCGTCGTATTGTGCGTGCAAGATAACTAGCTTACGCACTGCAGCACGTTTTTGACCATGAATGCTTAAAGTCTCACGCGTAAAGCCCGAGTTACACAACGCAAAATACATTGAGCGGGCCTAGTGAAAAATATGCCCCGGGCATAGTAAATTTATAGGGCCTAGATAAATTCAGGCCCTCACTTTTAACCAATCAGAGGACAGGAATCTATATATCAGGTATATAAAACATTTTATAAACCTGTAATGTTCTGAATTGGTTGAGACCCATCCATTAATTTGGAGATTTAAGAGTCAAGAGCATAGTGTTACTCTACCCAGGGGGGTTATAAGCGGAGATGGACTAATATTCCTTAGGTCTCATTCGGTTAGTTTTAGTATTTGGTTCATTCTAAGTTTAGAGTTAATTTTAGAATTAGGGTTTATTTTAGGGTTAGGGCTTTAGGGTAAAGTTGAGTAATTTTTTTGATTTAACTAAACTATAAATTTTCCATGGAGGTGAAATTAAGTATGCTATAATAACCTTAAACCCTAACATTAGTTAATTACTCAAAAGAAGAATTGCTGTTCTTGGCTAAAATGTGAATTTTTTTTTTACATGGCATATGCTATTTATATTGATTGATTCATGGATTTTTTTACCAGGATGGATGTGCCATGGGTGAGCAGTGTTGCAAAACCAAACCTGCATCACAGCTACCAGGAGAGGAAGAGGTGAGTGTACAATCTGAATGTGTTCAAAGATGGTCCCATTTGTCTTATGGTCTGGAAAAGCAGTCACAATGTGAAACCTGTATGTTTAGCGTTGAATAGATTCATCAAGATTTTTCAGTAAACACTTCAATAAGTGTTCTTAATGATAATCCACTTACTATTTTTAGTAATGACATTTCGCATCCTCACAGGATGCTTTCTCAAACTGTACTGGCAGCCGGTGTTGGTCTTGCAGTTGTGACGTCATCAGATGACGTCAAAATCAGCTGGTCGTAAAGAAAACCGATGGTATACAAATCAGCTATCGCGGATCACGTAACGGACAATAATCATATCAACTTGGGAGAATCAATATTATTAGCAAGAGACAATGTGAAAACCACACGCAGGATACGGGAATCAATCTGGATTAGGAGAAAAGGGAGGATAACAACAACAAGAACCTCATGAATAAAGATGAGGGGCCTATGAACTCTGTCACCTTTACGACCAGCTGATTTTGACATCATCTGATGACGTCACAACTGCAAGACCAACATCGGCGGCCAGTACAGTTTTGATGCGAAATGTGACTAATAAAAATAGCAAGTGGATTTTCATAAAAGAGCCCTTATTGAAATGGCTACATGTTTATTTTGAGCTGTCTACTTCAACTGATATGAATTGATGGAAATTTGATAAATGAACAATTTGTAGGGTTCTCCATGGTAAAACTTATCTGTTAGAGTGGACGCAATTCCGGACTTTTTGGATCCCGTTATTTTGTTATGATTATTGAACCAAATTTTGCATAGAGAAAGATAAGAACATGTGTAAAATGAAAATGGAGGGTGGCAAAAATGTAGTCTGTGCAGAACAGAGTTATAGCGGAGTTCTCAAAATGGCGACCAGAATTACTCTGAATGTCTTTAAGCAGTTATTGGCGAGATTTAAAGAGAGTGTAACAAATATATAACAGTGTTAAAACACATTTCTTACTAAGTTTTACTTTCTAGTTTATACAGAATTTAACAAACACCACTTTTACTCAGAAAATTAATGCATTAAATCTCGAGGTTAACACTCGTGTGTCATAGTCTGTGGGCAAAATCTTGATTGTGGACTTGTTTACAAAATGGAGTGAGCACAATTGTTCTTGACTGATTCTTGATCTTTGAGACCCATAGATTCAAGAACTGAATGATGCAAACTCCACACTATTGAGCATTTTGAGAAATCCAAGAAGGCCGACAAAATGACTTCCACAACATATTGCAAGGCATATTTTGACTTGTAGGGTACCAATGACAATAATGCTGATGTCAATTTTTAGGCTTCCTTGGTTGCAAACACAATGATATCACAATTAATCAATTGAATTCTTTTCCATTACCAAAAATTCAATATGGCCACTAAAACACAATTGTCTTTAAAATTGATGAAAATAGCAAATTACTGTATAATAATTATAGGAGGGGAGCGTGTCCGAGTGGTTAGAGTGTTGGACTCACAATCAAATGCATTCGTTTTTCGTGGGGTCAAGTCCCGGACTCGGTACGTCTCCTTGTTTCCTTAAGCATGTTAAGCAAGAAACGTAACTCTACTAGCTTCGTGCTTTGGAGGGCACATAAAGCCGTCGGTCCCATCTTCAGTGTTCCTGACACACTGTAAAAGAACGTCATGGGAAATCCTCCCCGGTACCGTGACCGTATGTTAAAATATGTAATCTACTTTAGGACCAGAGTAAATAGTCAATACCTTCAAAAGTATATCATCTAGATGCTGAACAGGGTTTGATCATGTTGATGAGAATAAGCGTAGAAGTAGAAGTAGAAGTAATAGCCAAGCAATTGAAATGAGCAGGTTGGATTACAACAGGATCATTTATTTTCAAATTATGTCAGTTACATATTTTAAACTCAAAATGGCACCGAAGATGTGATCAAAAATGGCCACCAAATACTCTGTTTTGGTCAAAATACCACATGTATCAAAAAAAATTGAGCACGGATTAAAACCGATTTTGACCTTGATAAAAGCACCAAATCATAATTTTCTTGTTATTGTAGTAAAGCAAAGCTTTCAAATGCAGAAAAAGTGATGGAAATCGGATGAAAAATAAAATAAATATGACAAATTTTGTAAGATCGTCTCTTTTTCTTCCATTCCAATGGGATTTACACAGTTAAGCAAGGTATTACATATCACAATTACGGGTTATGGCATAATGATAAAAGCTAAAAGTACTCACAAAATTGGTCATATCTTTTTTATTTTTCATCCGATTTCTATAATTTATTCTGCATTTGAAAGCTTATTTAATCTGCTTTACTACAATAACAAGAAAATTATGATTTGGTGCTTTTATCAAGGTCAAAATCAGTTTTAATCCGTGCACAATTTTTTTTGATACACGTGGTTGGTTAAAACAATTTTAATACAGTATTCAAAACTCACCAAACTTTCTAAATAATCAGTTGAAATGACTTTAAGGTTTGCAACAATATCAATTCTTTCAAAATGTTTCTATAAAACTCATCAAGAGGTCCAAAATGACCACCAGATTTCCATTTTTGCTAAAAACACATTGAAAATTGAAAACAATAAATGAAAAATAGCTTGAAGAGTCAAAACAAAATAATTTCTCCCCAAATTCTGCCGCTAATAAATTTGAGATCTAAAATACTCTACAACCAAATTGAGGTCCAAAGTGGCTTGGTCAAATATTATGCCGTATTCACTCGTCCAATTCAACTATTTTCCAGCTGACAAACCCCTTGAATTATTAAATACACCAACTTTCAATAGTTTGACAGATCATTGTACTCTATGAAAAAGCAATATACGAGTATTTTGGCCTCATTTTTGGCACACTGGTATGAAATAACCCTTCCCTACAGTGATATACATTCAAAAATTCCATAGTTGAATTGGACAAGTGAATAGGATATATAAAAATAGATAGATTTTAATTCACAATATTCAAACTAT
>JXSR01S009130.1:15831-46379 GCA_000969725.1 Ophiothrix spiculata
AACAAACATATAAATGGCTGCTGTGATCAATTTTAATGAATTATGTCGTTTTGGTGGCCATTTTTGATTTTTGGTAAGTAAGTGAAGTAGTAAATGGTGTCTTTTGTATTTAGTGACTCAAAAAATGTTGAGTCTTTGAACCTGCAGTGCAATATTTTGTTTTATGAAGCAAATTACAATTGGAAAATGCATATTGGTGGCCATTTTGGATTAAGAGCCATATTAATTATTTGCAACAGGTACATTTTTGCCACCCTAACTTTTCTTCATCCTGGGTGTCTACTCTATCTATGACCAAAATTTGGTCAAATAATCACAAAATGATAACGGGATAGTAATTGCGTCCACACTATGTGACTTATTTTGAGATGTCTCCATATTATTATATGAATTAGAAACCTGTGAAATGAGCAAAGCGTAGAGGTCACATAGTGAAATCTAGTTATTTAAATATTATGTTACCTGATAGAGATCAATTTAAAAGTAATCATGTGACAGGTTTTCCAGACCAGGCTAAATGTTTATTTTTTTCTTATAAACATTTCAGTACAAACTTTATCAATGCATAATTACGTAGCAATTAGCAAGGTATTCTGAAAAATTTACTGCATTGTCTGGGGGTTCTCATCTGTGTTTACCCAAGGAGACCCGGAACACTCGGGAGGATTGACAAAGTTGCTCAGAATTGCAAGGTTAATTAAGGTTGCCCAATATTACATTAAGTTTTAAAACATTTGCAGTGTTGCATAAGGTTACAATATATGTTAAGAGGCAGACCTTTCTCTAACCTTGCATAACCGTCTGCAGCTTTGAGGAAGTTTCAGCAACCTTGGGCAACATTATCGTATTGTTCTCGCTAGTTCAGTTTTGGTTAGTTCTCGGACTGTTAAACATTAGTTGTATTGATTGTTTCGCGTTCGTGTCCAGCCGGAGCTGAGTGAGCGAAAACTATATATTATATGAGGGTGTGAATTGCTTAAACTAGGGTTGCGCCAATTAATGTAGGCCGCAGTACACCCTTTGACCCCAGGGAGTCCAGGTAGTGATTTAACCCGATGATTAGAACTAATTGTATATATTCTGTCAAGTGTGCTGAGGCTGTGAGGAATTACAAGTCAGGGAGGCGTAGTGCACTATAAATCACCTGCAATTTATTTATTATTTATTTATTGGGCAACATTGAGCAACAGTGGCTATCCTCCGAAGTGACATGGGGCGTCCATGGTCAACAGGGCACACATTCTTTGTCAAAAATTCATATTTTAGGGCCATATACACTTCAATCTGTGTGTTTTCTGCATTATACTGGTGGTTGATGGACTCAATGAAATTACTTACTGGGTCAAATTTATCCTGCAGGCAGCATTTTCAGAACCCCTGGCCTTAGTTTTTTCATACACTGCTGTAGAAATCTAGTTAAAAATATCTTTTGATGCATTCATAGATATTTCAATTAGCATTCAGTTATTGCTATGTATGCTATCTTATACTGTAATGATTTTTGTTTTCAGTGCACTATATTGGTTCGCACCAGTGACCTCACAGACTGCATTTATGACCCTTCACAAGACCTTATTTTCCCACCAGAGCTTCAGGTAAGTGAAACACCGGCCTGTATCCGTTCTACCATGTTTATCAAAAATATTAGAATTACTTGTTTTTAATAGATATATGGATTTCATTGACCAGAATGATATATTGAATAACAAACAATTTGGGTTTTGATCAAACCATTCGACGAATTTGACTATTACTGAACTGGTGGATAAAATTGTTGGATATATTTTTAGATCAATTTTTTTTTTCAAAGGCATTTGATTCCATAAAACATGATATTTTGTTACATAAATTAAATCAATGGATTTCGAGGGGTTGCTCTAGAATGGCTAAAGAACTACCTCACTGATCGAAAACAATTTATTGTTACCAAATGCATGATTCTGGTCATAAATCTATCCAATGTTAGGCCCACTATTATTCATCTTGTATGTAAATGATACTGTAAATGCAACCTCTTTATTTGATATAATTCTTTTTGCTGACGATACTTCTCTGTTATATTCACATCCATATATTGCATCTCAAAATGATATCATCAATAATGAGCTTCAGAAATCTGTAATTGGTTTCAGGCAAATAAACTTTCTGTAAATTCAAGCAAAACTAATTACATGGTGCTCAGTACACAATATGGTACAGCAAAATATATTGACATAAATCAAATATTTTCAACTGATTCTCAAAATAACAGTTTCAAATTAATGGATAAAAAGAATCTAAATATTAAGCTTGACGGTGTCTCGTTGAAAAAAGTAAAATCAAAAAAAAATTCTTGGTGTGATTATTGATGAAAATTTAACATGGAAAAATCATATAGATGCAATATCGAAAACTATTTCAAGAAATACTGGTATGAAGTATTACTTACCTGAAAAAATATTGTACTCCCTATACTGTACATAAATTTTGCCATATATAAATTATGGGGTTATTATTTGGGGAAATACGTACGGAACATACTTGGGCAAAATATTAAGACTACAAAAATGGGCTATAAGAACAATATCCAATATAGTCATTATAGAAGTCATACAGGGATATTTTTAAAAATATATAATGTTCTTAACCCTTTGAACCCGACGAGCCGGAATACCAGCTCTCGTGTACATTTACTGTATACCCGATGAGCCGTTTTACCGGCTTCAAGGTCAGAAACTTGATGTGTCTGTCATCAGGCATGGGTAGTTACAATTTTCAATGGTCTTATATAAATCGGAAGACATCAATGAAGCTTTGAACCCATGGTTGATGGGTCATTTTGCTCTTATTGACTCGACAGAGGTGAAACATTCCACATATTTTTGCAAATTTGATCACAATTTTCAAAAAATGTGGCTATGCCCATAGACTACAACGTAAATGTCGAATACGTTGGTCGACATAAATAACATTCTTTTGTGAATGCTGGTTACTGGAATTTTTTCAGACTATTGTAAAATGAAAAAGTAAAACAAGGGAAATCAAAATCTAAGTAAGTTTAGGGGTTATTTTGTGTTTTTTAACTTTCGGGTTGTTCCGGGTCAGCGGTACAGATACATGTGGAATGGCCAGGGTTCAAAAGGTTAATGTACATAACATGTTCAAACTCAACCTTGGGAGTTTCATGTACAAACATCATACAAAGCAACTTCCTACTATTTTCTCAGATTATTTTACCAAACATGTACAGACTCACAACTATAATACAAGAAATGCTCAGGATTATAGTATTAACAAAATTAAGAAAGTATTCTCTGATCGTGCTGTTCGGAATTGTGGACCAAACTTTTGAAACTCACTGAACTACTATGACATGAGAAGATTCAAAAGCATAAAGAATTCAGAAACAATTTATAAAGACATCTATTGTAAAATTATAATTGACACTATCACATAATTGTACTAAATCTGAGCATTTGTCTTGGTGTATGTTGTTTGTTTGTTCTTTGCTGTTGTTTATTTAGGCCTACTTTGTAACTCATTTCATTTGTAGGGTATAATCACGTCAGGTAATAAAGTGGCCTTTTGATGATGTCCTCAATATCAATTTTAAACATTTTGATATGTTTTTATAATATTGCATGTGTGTTATTTTGATATTGGAATAAAGTTTGATTTGATTTGATTTGATTTGATTTAATAAATAAATTCTTGACTTCCAAATCAAAATCGAATTAAAATTTTCCTACTGGTTCTCTGGAAATTTTAAGGTCCAGGAAACACTTTTTTCAGATTTCTGGCACTTGGTCCATGTCAGCTTAAGAAAAAAGCTGGGCTGCAAGCAACCAAATTGTTAAGCCTACACTAAATCTACTTTTAAAATATGAGTGGTTGCCTGAGGTTATTCTCTCTTCTTTGTATTTATTCCTCTCCATTAAATCAAATCGACAGATAAAACGTTTTTACAAAGTGTAAAAGCGAGACATAGTGAGAAAGTTAACAGAGATTCTCTAATAGGCAAAGTTTATTCAAAATCTTAATACATTCTGTAGTAAATATCTACTTTTTGCATTCCAAAAGATAAATATCACAGATTTTAAGAAGATGGTGACATTATCAAATTCAAATCGGACATGGATTTCAACATCGAATCTTTCTGATCTGTTACAACTGAAGGCCAAATATCCCAATGCTCACATTTTGGCAGGAAATACCTATTTAGGTAAGTCTCTGTAACACTAGAAGAATTATTGGTCATTTATTTATAGTGTTTGAATTTCTGGTGTCATGAGCTAAAAATGAAATCATGGCTCCAAAATGAGTGGAACTAATTTGAGTTTTCTTTTATTCAGTGTAAAAATAGCTTGGGAGTCGGATACACGTAGAAATATAAATACTGACAAAAAACCATTCATAGGTGCAAAACTCAAAATTTAGAAGCATTTCCTCCCCCCTTCCACAAACAAGAACTGTTCAGAACCACCATAAGTGTACTTTTTACATTAATTAAATGTATTATGTTGGTGTCAAAAGACCTACATTAAATATTTGGTCCATTTAAAAAAATATTGATCCAGTGTCCTTAGCATGTGTTCCTCTTGTCCCCAGCTATTCCACTGACCATCTTAAAGCGAAGAAAAAAAAGTTTTACGGTTAAAGGTGTGTATTCCAATACCACATTAAAATGCATATTTTTCTCATTCTCTATTTTTCTGATAACCCCTGTAAATTTTCCCACCCTAATTATGTTTTATTGAAGAGATATGGTCAAAAAAGGCTGAATTACTAGAATATTTTGTTAACAAAAATAAATCTCCTATATGTTTCTATGGGCCACTCTCAGACACATTTTAACTGTAGCATTAATTTGGTTAAAGGTATACGAATGAAACTTTACAATTGGTTTATGCAGGTGATGAACCTTCATTCAAATATGGAAAAAGTGTATGTTAAATTTGTCACATGATTGAGACACCTACCTTTAAATCTCAATTTTGCCAAAATGTTGGCATATGCATTGTATCACAGTAATCCAATGAGATTTGATTAGGCCAAATAAAAAAAAAAGTTTGTCTCAAAGCTGACGCGCGCATTTTTTTTTTTTTTAAATATTTTCCAAAAAAATCGGAGAAAATTTAATTTTTATTCTCACAAAAAACGAATTCATATTTCGATACGTCCAAAATCTTGTGGCAAGCTAAGCTCGTGTGAGAAAGATTGCAACTGCAGTTCGTCATCTATTTGTCCTTTGCAGGAATTGTGTTCTTGTGTCGACATTGAGTGTGCGTTACTACAACTTTTACTACAGTAAACTTTATAAGCTCATAGACTTTGTGTTGTATTTATTGCGTATATTGTGAAGAACAACAATCCTGTTTGTTGTTGATTTGCTTGCGTAATCTCGTGATAGTCATGGAGGAGAAAGTAATTTTAAAGATTCAGCTGCTTTGCGGAAAGTTTAGAGAATAGTTTCTGCATGAATAGTTGAACAATAAACCCCTCAGAGCGAAGTAGTAGTTGACATTACAACCGGAAATAACCCGTGCATAAAAATAGGCGATCTACTTACTGGCTTAGGTAGATAATTGATGATGCTGACGGTGCAGAATTCGACGCATTGCATTCGATTCGTACAGACAAAATTTGGAATCATTAAAAAAAAAAAAAAAAAAAAAAAACGTGTTCCGCATTACTTTTCAAATCACTCATCAGCTTTGAGACAAACCTTTATTTTTTTTTGGCCTTATTCTAACAGGACTCTCCAAACCTAAACAGAAGGTGATACTCTCAACATCAAACATCAAAGAGTTACAAGTCCTGGAGGTTGAGGACCAAGGGTTAAAGGTCGGCGCTATGGTTACAATGACTCAGCTACAGGATTTTGTCAAGGCACAGATTGCATCATTACCAGGTAATTAGTATGGTTACAATCAACTAAATAAATTTTTATCCCCCTGGCTTGAAAAGTAGAAGGGGGATTATGGCATAGTAGTGGATGTCTGCGTCGTCGGCGTTGTTGTTGTGAAAAGGGTTGACATTTGCCTCTAACTTCTGCATAATTCGATAGATTTCAACCAAACTTGGGTCATGGGTGCTTCATGGGAACCCACATTTGTGGGTGAGGTCAAAGGTCACATACCTAGGTCAATGGTCATTTGAGGTCAAGTTGTAAAATAGGCATTTGACCAAATTTGAAAAGTTGAAGTCCGATTGGAACCATACTTGGGTTTATGAATATAATATAAGAATCCTAATATGTTGATGAGGTCAAAGGTCACATACTAGGGTCAAAGGTCATTTGAGGTCAAGTTGTAAAATAGGCTGAAAATGTCAATTTGGCCTAATTTAAAAAGTTGAAGTCTGATTGGAACCAAACTTGGTTTGTTGATATAATATAAGAACCCTCATATGTTGATGAGGTCAAAGGTCACATCTGGAGGTCAAAGGTCATATGATGTCAAATTTCCCTAAACTTTCAATTTTTCTGATCGCGTCGGCCAGGGGGATCGTGTGGTTCCGAGAACCAGTATTTTTATGTTTTTCTCTTGTTCATATGATTATATGAGCTGATTTATTTCGCGTTTAAAAACTTCCAAGCTGCATTCACTAACAGTAGTTGTCAAATTTTATTCTGGTTTTACATTCTGATTGTATCACACATTTACTTGACTAAGTTGACACACATATCTGGCATATAAACCCTGTTCATTTTTACTGTGAAGGTTTTTGTTGACAATTTGGAAAACCAGAGTACAAAATAATGCTGATATATAAGTTGACAGTAAAACAACTACAATGAGGAAAATACAAAAAGTCTACCAATTGCTTGTTGTGACTGATCTCTGCAAACTGAGACAAACCGTTAGCGTGTGTAGTGAATCCAATCAAAAAATGAAAATAATTTTAACCACAACCAGGTCAAAATCTTAACTTTTACAGCAAACAAGGTATACATATTAATTAAATATACTAGTATTATGGTGTTACAAAACTTTGTTCATATATGTCTATATCACATTAGCCTATTGCACAGGAGAGCTTCGATTTGACAGTCAACTAAACTAATATGTTACATAACAATGTATTCATTTCATGCAAGGTCAGTGGCTAAGATCTAAAGGTCATCCCTAGCTAGACAGCTTAAGGAATTCCCTAAATAAGTTCATATTTTGTAGAATTGGAGATAAATATGATAAATCATGAGTGGCAAATCCAAAATTTTACTCACTACTTTAGCTTTCACCATCTTGGCTGATGGCTTGAACACAAGTGCCTTGGTTCACTGCTTCTCCCGCAAGAAGGGGGCCAAAGTACTCAACCGTGACGATGGATATACTCTTGGTCACTGTATGATTCGCTGCTTATCAACAAACATCACAAACCTGTGGAAGAGACTAATATTAAATTTCCCGGGAGATGCGATGAACCAAGGCACTTGTGATCAAGCCATCAGCCAAGATGGCGAAAGCTAAAGTAGTGAGTAAAATTTTGGATTTGCCACTCATAATTCATCAAGCTTAAGGAATGCCTATTCATGTCAGCAACTCTACTGCTACGGGTGTAAAAGCTTGACTCTGACTCCCAAGCTTGAAAAGCAACTAGATGGGTACCAGATTGCTAAGAGTGGCATTCAACATCTAGTGGAAGCAGCATGTCACCAACAGCAAACTCTATGGGAAGCTGCCCAAAGTCTCAGACAAGATCAGATAACGCAGATTGAGATTTGTAGGAGCAGCTCCAGAGGGAATGAAATTATATCACAACTTCTATATTGGTGCAAGGTTCAAGAAAACCTGGCAGACCCACTATGACCTTCATTGACATCACACAACATCAAGCCCGCAATGAAAGACAGATTTGGAAGGCTACCTCGCTTCGAGGACACCACTCGACATAGACAGGGCAAGGTAAACAGATGAATACACATCAAAAAAAAGTTCTATTAATTTCACCATGCAATGAGTTTTTCCAAATTACATCATAAATAGTTAGTCTAATTTCACCATTTGACTTTTTTCAGAGCACCAAACAAGAACCTTAGCAGCCCTGGACAGTATGTTTAACACATTTGCTGGGCGGCAAATTAGAAATGTGGTGGTAAGCATATAGCGGTTTATTTATTTATTTTATCTTACATTTGCATAGCTTTTCTAGCTTTGTTGATTAGAAATGAGATACACACTTTGTAAGCATTTATTATTTTTCATTTCAATATTTATTTTATTAACTTTTTTCTTGCTATTGACTTTATTTGAGCTATATTATAACATTTCCATCAGATTTTCATATTATTTATTCAATATTTTATTGATTCCTCAAGAACAAAATAAAAGTTGGAAGGAAAAATCATAATGTGGAATAATCAACTTTGGTTTTAAAACAAGCACCTGTAGTTTGCAAGTTCAATTCCTTATTTATCACACTATTATGATTAAATGTTCAGATTTATGATGTCACAAATATTAAAGGTGTAGGTTCCTATTTTAACATGGGTATTATCTACTTTTAACTGATTGACCTTGACCTCTAAAATGGGTGTAGTACGTTTCGGCCAAAAACGTTTTGGCCAAATACATTTCGGCCAATATTATTTTGTCCAAAAACACTTTGTCCAAATATATTTCGTCCAAAGTTATTTGGGCCAATCGTTATTTTGTCCTAATTTAATTTTGGCCAAATTTATTTCGTTCAAAGTTATTTGGGCCAATCGTTATTTTGTCCTACCACTATTTTGGCCAAATATATTTCGTCCAAAGTTATTTGGGCCAATCGTTATTTTGTCCTACCACTATTTTGGCCAAATATATTTCGTCCAAAGTTATTTGGGCCAATTGTTATTTTGTCCTACCAATATTTTGGCCAAATATATTTCGTCCAAAGTTATTTGGGCCAATTGTTATTTTGTCCTACCAGTATTTTGTCCAAATATATTTCGTCCAAAGTTATTTGGGCCAATTGTTATTTTGTCCTACCAGTATTTTGTCCAAATATATTTCGTCCAAAGTTATTTGGACCAATTGTTATTTTGTCCTTCCACTATTTCGGCCAAATATATTTTGTCAAAAGTTATTTTGGCCAATTGTTATTTTGTCCTACCACTAATTTGTCCAAATATATTTTGGCCAAAGTTATGTGGACCAATCTTTATTTTGTCCTACCACCAGTCCAAGGTAAGTTATGAATAAATTATGTAAATAAAAACATGTTCTTTTAAATAAAGCAATTTGAATTTTCATTTTATTCAGGAGTTATTAGTTCATATTTTTTAAGTAGCCTGTATGAAAGAAATGGACGACACTATTGTGGGTAGGATTTAATATCATCGTTTTCAAAAGCAGCTGGACACCAGGAAAGGGGGTTGTAACAGTTCTTTTTGTTAGAAAGAAAATTCCCTGTTTTCCTTTAAATTTCCCCACGCAACCAGGGTTAAATCTAGCTGTCACTTTACAAAACAAAGTAAGAACAACATTATTTATTTTGAACATATCACTAGTGTGTACTCAGATGTCCTAAAATTATGTGATTATCATTAGCTTCTAATCCAAATCTAACACTAGACATTGGGTACTTTTTGACATGATTTCCAGATTTATTTCTTGGTAGATATGCTCAAATGATCGAAACTTGGGTATAAACTAGACTACTTTTTCGAAATCTCTGTATGGATTATGGACAAATAAAATCAGTGACTTCAAGCTAAAACTATACATATATGTAATAAAGCTCTTATGAAAATATGCACTTGTGAATAAATACACAAACTAGGAACTACATGAAGAAAAAAAAAACGGGACAAAATAATTTTTGAAAAAAATTAATAGGACAAAGTGACTCTTGGACAAAATAATTTTGGACCAAATAAAAATTGGCCCAAATAACTTTGGACAAAACATATTTGGCCAAAATATTGGTAGGACAAAATAACAATTGGCCCAAATAATTTTGGACAAAATATATTTTGCCAAAATAGTGGTGGGACAAAATAACTATTGGCCCAAATAACTTTGGGTGAAATATATTTGGCCAAAAAAGTGGTAGGACAAAATAACGATTGGCCTAAATAACTTCGGACAAAATGTATTTGGCCAAAATAATGTTAGGACAAAATAACAATAGACCCAAATAACTTTGGACAAAATATATTTGGACATAATATAGTATGGCCGAAATAGAATTGGCCAAAATTATTTAGGCCAAAATAATGTTGGCCTAAGTGAAATTGGCCAAAATAACTTTGGCTAAAGTGTTGTATTCCCCTCTAAAATACATTTTGCCAGATTTCACCCTCAGTTTACTTCTTGTTTACTCTGCAGAGGCAAAACAAAGTATGTCACCCCGGGGATGAGGCTGTTATGTAAATACATAAGAAATGGAAAATATGTATACCATTTATTACCTTTACACTTTTTTTATATCTCAAAAACTATTTGGAATTTGGAGGTGAAATTTTAGATTTACATTCAGAAAAATATGAGCTTTCATTTGACATCAAAAATGCAATACCTCCGGTTGAGCCCTGGGGATGAGAATATGATCGGAATCTACACCTTTAAGACAGGCGAGGGAATAGTTTGAAAATATCTTAATGATTTAAGTTTTCCAGAAAATAACTGCACTGACCGACATCATCTGAATATCAAACTGTATAAATGGTGTATTTTGCACTGCATTTAATTTTATTCGCGCTCAGCTTGCCTGGCGTGAAAATAAATGTGCCCCGGTATGTGTATATTGCTGCTTGCAAAAAGTAATACGGGAAATGATTCATAATTAGTCATGCACACAAATTACTGAGCACGAAAATATTTGCGCTGACAGAATTTGTTTTGCTATATTTCTACAGACTGTAGGTGGCAATATCATGCTATCAATGACAGACTTATGCTCAATCTTATTGGCTGCTGGATGTCATGTGACTCTTGCCAAAGCTGAGGGTGAGTATTATAGCTATAGAATATTTTTTTCAGCAAAAAGAAGAATTTTTGACATATGTCTTGGAACTCTTTTGGCTGATATTATGTTTAATGTGATCAACGATAAATGTGTTGATCAAGGGATTTGTCAAATATTCTTCCTCCTGTATTTTGGCTATATCCTCTCCCCCCCCCCTCCTTAATTATTTCCACCACAAAATGACCACCACATGTAAAATTAACACTCAAAATCTTGAGATCTTGAAATGGTTCTTCAGGTGACACTATATCACTCCAATAATCATTTCAAGACACACTGAAGGCTGGCCACTGTAAATTTATGAAAAATGGTAGTCATTGCGTCTACGACTATCTTGCATTCACAGAAGGATTGACTTCTTATGAGCAGTATAATCTTTTTCTTAAATATGGAATTGCTTGTTTCTAATTATTTTTAGGGAAGGATCGTAAGGTGGCGTTGGACAAAAGTTTCTTCCCCGACTCAGGAGGTTGTATTGTAGAACCAGAGGAGATTATTGTCGATGTTGAAATCCCATTAACTGCAAAGGTATGTAGATATTTTGAAGAAACCTTATTAATGATTAAACTTTTCCAATAATATTGCCCTCAGTTGTAAGTTTCTGTTGTGATTGTTATAGCTATGTTGATATTATATGCAAATGTGCATGTTATTTAACCCCTGTATTACCAATTTGATTTGATTTTATTAGGTACTCATAAAACATTTACACATTTAAATAGCAACATTAAAATATACATAAATACAATAATTGCACAGAAATATAATTAAACTACACAAAGAATTATTTAAACCTAGAGTACCACGGATAGCCCAAAAAGCTTTTAAAAAAGCTTATTTCCATTGGGGTCCTTAGGAAATGAGGAAAAGGGAGATCACAGAAGAACAGGAAAAAAACGATGATGCACACAAACAAGGAGACAAGCGGACCAGCTCAAGAATCAATACAATTATGATGAGCTAAGTGGTTTTTGACTAATTGTCTAAAAGCTTGAAAATCATGGGTACCCTTGATATCATTTGGCAGTGAGTTCCAATGATGAATAGCAGTATTATAAAAAGTAAAACAAGCCTGCCCTTTTGAATTAGGAACCACAAAGTTGTAAGGGCTACCCCTGGTACTGTATCTATGGACGGAAGACACTCTGTTAAAAAACAATTTCATATACTGAGGGCACATATCATGGAAAATTTTAAAAACATTGTTGAGCTTCAATTGTATGACACGATTCCTGCTTGATAACATACCTACATACTCAAGCTCTCTTTGGCCTATATGTGTCCGGGGCCCAACACCCATAATGAAACGAACAATTTTGTTTTGAATGACCTGAATCTGATTTTTATGTTTTTGAGACAGAGCTGAATACCATGATGAACATGCATAATCAAAATGACACATTATTAGTGCTGATGACAGTGTCTTGCGGGATTTGAAGTTTAAACAATGAGAATTTGAGTCTCCCGTTGGCCTTTTTGATTATATTTGAAGCAATGGAATCACCAGAAAGAGTATTGTCAAGGATGACCCCCAAATATTTAACTGATGTTGAGGTGCTAATTGTGGTACCACTGCAAGTGACAGAGAAATCCTGGATTGATTTAAGCTTTCTCTGGGTACCAAACAAAATAGTTTCAGTTTTACCAAGATGAAGAGAAAGTTTATTGTCAACCATCCATTGCCTACACGATTCCAACTCAATGCTTAAAATGGTAACTATTCCCTTCAACAGGAGGGAATAGTTACCATCCCCTTAATGGTGGTTCGCTATCACACAAAAATGCAAATTAGTTAGACCTTAGGCTTTTATGTAATGGTTAGTTCATACTTTGTCGGTTTTTGTTGTTGTTGATGTAGCGAAATAAAATTGTAGGTACCAACTTCAAGGTTGCAGGGTATTCTGTCAAAGTTGGAAGGTAGGGGATGGGTGCCATTTCAGAAAAAATCAAGTTGCCATTTAAAAAGATCTGCATGATAGATCGACCTACGCTGACATCACTACCACAAAATGGCAGACTTCATCTTCCAAAAGTTTTCAGTTAAAACTCTCGAAAAATTGATCATCTTTACCTGTCATTTGAGACTTGCCAGTAAAACAATGTATTCTATTACCTTTCTGATATACTGGTTTCAAAATATAACAAGCATTCAGCCCCTCCCCCCCCAAAAAAAAATCACAATTTATCTGATCGAACGTAACACATGGAATGGGGAAAGTACGATTTGTTTACGTTCGTCACGACTGTAGTACAATACTGCAATTATTACCGCTACGAACAATGACCGCTACTGATGTATGCTACATCCTGGAAGTTCAGCCAGAGTAAGAGATAAATAACCCGGATGCGTAGATGGCTCTATATGGACCTAAAATTTAGAGGAACGTTTTAAAAACACTCTTTCACTTCATAAATATATATAAAAAGAAAAAACATGGTACAATTTCCATATTTAGAACTTTTTTTACAAAATTGTGACATTTGACCTATTTTTGCCAAAAATCTTTATTTTCAAACTAGAAATACTTCATGATGCCATAATTACATAAATCCTTGGCTGATATTCATGATTTTTGTATCAATGCAAAAAGAAGATCCTAAGTACAATACAACTTAGCTTTGGCATGCCAATTTCAAGTTTTTTGAGAAAAATATAGCACTAAAGCGCTGGAGCACAATTGGGCCACAACTTTGTGCGAACCTGGCCACAGCCTTTATTTTCCAAGATGTCGACTATTGGCTTCTGTACCTCTAAATGATTTCAAAACATGTAAGCCTAATGAATATTTTACAATAATCTTGAGATGAACAATCAAGCCTACGGTCGCTATTTTGGAAAATAAAGGCTGTGTCCAGGTTGCGGCCGGCTGCACAAAGTTGTGGCCTAATTGTACTCCAACGCCTAAGTGTATAATGTTTTTTTAAATCTCAGGATCAATACATAAGTGCCTTCAAGATGAACCCAAGAAGACAGCACTCTGATTCAGGTATACTTAATGCAGCATACTCAGTGAACTTTGACCCTGATAGTAATACTGTCAAGGAAGCAACATTTTTGTACTACGGTCTGAAGGAAGGGCACATTCCTGTGTTTGCTGAAGAGACAGCCCGTATGACTGTTGACAAGTAAGTGTTGAGTGACACGTCGCTACTCCATCAATGCTCTGTGCTGGGAAAAAATAAAAAAGGTGCTTACATGCATGTAGGATGCTGATGGAGGGTGGTGCACATGTATAGTTGACAGCTTTTTAAAGGGTGGGGGTTTGAGATCTTACAAAATTGTTAAAGAGTGGGAGTTTATATATTCCACTAAAAAGGGCAGATTGAATAAAGGGTGGAAGCGCAAGCGGCAGTGCCAGGGTTCGAACCCACGATCCTTGGATTGGGAGCCCAATGCTCTAACTGCTTGACCACAACACACCACGAGTTGCTGATCTGTTCTACACATTAATATGTGGTGTCTGCATATACCTTGTTAGATAGAAACAGACAACTTATCATCTTTACTCTTTGACTCCTGAATAAAATTTTCGCAATCCATCCTATTCGGTTGGCAAGTCACTGTGAGCGGCTCACAGCCCATCTCTTATGATAGCATAATGATAGCCGTAGATCACAAGGATTATTCCTTTTAGACAAATTGATGATGGCGCTTTATACCTCTTCGTATCAAGTGCTTGCAGGAATTTGTTTGACTAATTTCGGCTTGGAGTTTTTTTTAAAAGCTATATGTATAAATTATGTCGAAATAATATTCTGGCTAATCATGCATGCTTTAACTATATGGTGTAAAATAGTTTCATAGGTAGCTTTACTTTCTTTACAAGTGGCAATAGATTTCAGCAACCTGTCCTATCACCACATACCCTGTATAGAGAAAATTGAGACACACGGTGTGATTTAGGTCCTGCACTTGAATAACCAGTTCCCAGAAAATTTATAATAACACATCCAAATTCATTTGTGTGATACAATACTATAGAGGAGGGTCTCTTCTTACCAAAATTATGGAAATCGATGAATGACATTGCAATGACCTGATAAAGCATGACAAACCTGAAAATTTATGTTCAGAATATAAAATGGATTATTTAGTACAGAAGATCGCTACAATGATGGTCTGTGGATAGTCAGTTTTAAGGGGGAGAAAGGGTGTTACTTTGCACAGTGCATGACTATGTATAGATGCCTTTAGGATCTTACATTTTCGTTCCTGGCTCTATTTCTTCTGGGCAAAGTTTAACACTTTATGATACCCCCTTGTATATACCATATACCATGTCCGCTCTTTGCAGGATGCTTTTTTGCAATAGGTGTATTCCGTCATGTGATTTTTGTTACCTTTTTTTCATTTTGTAGAAGATTTTTAAGCATGCCAAAACCAAACAAAAACTATGTCATATACTTTGTCTTTTTATCTAATTGGTCCTATTTTTTCCATTTCTTTTTTTTCCTCCACACAGAGAATGGGACAAGTCCTTGCTTGAAAATGTCTCGTCATCTCTAACAGAAGAGCTGACCTCTGATCTCCCTGTGACAGATCACTCCAAGTTCTTGCATTCCCTAGTTGTTGCGAGCTTTTTCAAATTTTATCTGGAAGTGCTCCAAAAACTCAAAGAAAGAGAGGTGAGTATAAAATATGACACATTAATTGTCATGTGGCTGCAAGAAAGTTGTATCTGCAATGGCTGCCCTAAGTTATATTTATTTTATGCCTTGTCACAAGAATGTAAAAAATCCCTCAAAATTTATCTGTCTTATGTCAGTGGTTCTTGAAATGGTTCTAGGTGACACCATCACCTGAAGAACAATTTCAAGAACCACTGACCCAAGACTGAAGATTATAAAATGTGCAATCCAAATTTATGACAAATGGCAGCTATTGCAGATACGACTTTCTTGCATTCACATTACGATTTATAGAGGATAGCCTCATCAGTGTTTAGCACTGCTTTCCATGAGGGTCCTCTGCCAGGTGGTCAGATTTATTTACCAGTTTTAGATGTAGGAGGAAAACCGGAGCGCTTGTAAGAAACCTGTGGAAGCAAGTTTGGACTGGCACAGAGACTGGGAATCGAACCCACAACAGTCTTGGGCTCATTGGTGCAAAGCGAGGGAATTACCATTGCAAAATCTGCTTCTCCTACTTCAAGCAAATGTAAATTGCTGAAACTTTGTGAAATAAGCACTTTCTACTCTTTATTATATACTAAGGCTCTTCTCAGAACCTTTATTGAGACCATATGTGACCCGTCATATCGAAAGGTACCTTAAGGTCGGCATAGTAAGTTACGAGATATGGGCCATTGAAGTTGAGCATAGTCAAAAATCAAATCAAATTTATATCTGAAATGCAGGGTTTTCTGTTGCAAGTTTGGAAATTCACACAGCAAAAGATGCAACCACATGCAGTTTTTGTATACAGATCATGTGCCAGGAATATTCAATTGAACCATGTTTATCACCTCGCAATTTGCTGTACACTTGACTGGCTAATCACAGTTATTGATCGCTAACAAAGCTCTTTCCACAGAAGATTGTAAAACTTCGACATTTTGCCTATAGCAAAATTACAAACCCACCTTATTTTCGTGGATTTGGCTGTTTGAAGTGATTTTCTCACAAAATAATCAAATGACATGAAAAACGAGCCTTTATTTTGTGTGTTACCAAATTATGGGGAGGGACCTGGTTACTTGAAGTGAGAAAATGCAAGTTTTCAAAGATGATTTTGAAGAATAATTTTCAAGAAAATTGTAGTTTAAAATTCCACATTTCTGATCATTTTACTAAAATCATTTATGTCTATAAAGGGAAATTGAGGTACCTAGTCATATCTGATAGATTTGGAAGCCCGTTTATCAAACTGTGACAAAAATTGTGAATTTTAAAACAACTTCCAATTTTTCATCATAGGTAAAATCAGACACAGTGTAATGTCACTTGGTTTATCATAGAAAATAAAATAATGCACTTTCCAATGACCTGCTGGTTGACTGATTACTGTAAAGCACTTTAATTTCACGGCATTAAAATTTAGCGAATTTGGAAACCCTCACTTTTTGGGTGCATTTTAATTTCACTAATTTGATTCATCTTGCTATTCAATACTATGTTAACAATTATTTTAGCGGCATTTTAATTTAGCGAATTGTGATACTAGCGAAATTAGCGAAATTAAAATGCTAGCGAAATTTTCATGCTTTACAGTATATGATATGTTTGACTGAAGAAATCCAATGCTGTAGGCCACACAATAATTACTTGGACAATGTAAACATATGTGCAGGACAGGTTTGCGTGAACAAATAATGTTGCCCTGCACCCTGAATTTCTGTTTATACTGTCCAATAAATTACTGTTTGGCCTGTAGAGGAACACGCAATGTTGGTGACAGGGCCCTCAGTACCTCAAATCTGAGAAGATTAAAGTTGAACATATGGGCCCCTTTCATCACAGTTGATGACATTGCCTTTTATGACGAGTTCTACAGACAACAGTAGGTATACAATTTACTGATCAAAATGAGTTCAAGTTTAGTCGATGGATGTTGAATATTTTGCATTTTATTGAGAATTCATTTTGATTGTTTCTTTTTTTCAGATACAATGTTGTGATCTTCCAACATCATTTGGCAGTGTGGTGTCAAAGTTTCCTCAAGTTACTCCTCAAGGGACACAAGTTTTTGAGGTTAAGTATTAATATGTGCCGCCGTGGCAAAAGAAGGCAACTGTCAGCTAATGTGTGCCCTTTTGCCAGATATTTTGGGAGTTTTCAGGTTAGGCCATTTACATTTGATTGTTTGTCTGAAATCTTACATGCACGTTAGTTTTATTAGTTTTTCAAAAAGTAAAAAGCTATTTTTTCTCCTTTTTATTTTTTATTTTTTGAATATTAAAATTTCAACTCTGACTATGTTTTGCGACTTTTTAATAAAGTTTAACTAGGTATTTCAAAGATAATATTCTTTTGTGTTTCTTGCATCCTATTTAGCCAGTACCAGCTCATCAGTCAGACCTTGATCCGTTAGGACGACCCATTGTTCACCGATCAGCCTTACAACAAGCAACTGGTGAAGCCAGGTATTCGGATGATACTCCTAGAGTTGAAGGTTTGTCAATATTTCATTGATTGATAAATTAGATTTGTCATTTTTTATTAAAGAAAAGTGGATACCGGTACATATAACACTTGCATAGATTTCTTGTTCCAAGTTCAATTCGGATCATTGTATTATTGACAATAAACATGAAAGCAACTAATGTATTGTTCCCGCTTAGTTTGCATAATTTAGGGAAAATTAAAATTGGCTTAATTGGCATATCTTACATATCATTAGGCCTACCTTTGCGATTAAGTGAGTTCGTCCCTAGGCCTTAAAGCAGTGCCACTTGTGATTCGAGCTTAACATATGCAAATTAAGTATAATTTTTGAAAAAATTGGTTTTAAAGGCATATCTTCTGAACTGAACAACTGCCCTTCATGATATTAAATGACAATGATTATAGCTTGGTCACATTGTAGCAATAATGATAAAGCCTGTTTATACTGTGGCAATAATGATAAAGGTCTGGTCACAGTGGGGATACATTGGTGCCATTGGGATTGTGGTTTGTGAGATACATTTTTCCATATTTTTTCATCTGTTGAAAACACCAGGCAAAACCCAATATTTAAATTGCACTAAAATTTGAGCTTTCAACCAATATTTTGTTTGACAAAATTGCAGTGCCTATACAAATTCAGTTGAATAAAAGTCTATGACAATATTTTAATATTCTCAAAAGTTCTCAATATTTCTGAACTGATTTATAAGGTTGTTTTATGAAATGAATTTGTAGAAACACTGTGTTCTTCATCCATTTAATTGTTCAAGTTCATTTCTTTCATTACAGGTGAACTCCATCTTGCTTTAGTCCTCACACAGCATGGCAGAGCCAAAGTTCTGTAAGTGTTACATTTTTATTTTTTGTAATTTAATCTTTCTTTATTCTGGATAAAACTCTTTATACATAAGTATTGGTCTTCCAAGAGTTCCAGATTACATTTATAAAATTTGTATATATTTGTTCAATCAGGACAATAATTTTAATGTGAAGAATAATAGAGAACATGTGCAACAATATCTACATGGATATACAAGGAAAAACAATGCATATTCAATGCAATTTAAGTCATTCAAACTCATGTTCAAAAAGTTTGTGCAAATATATACAGGAAGACTATTCCATAGGGAATATGCATTGGAAATGAAGGGATCTCTGGCTTAAGTATTATATTGATTGTTTTCACCTTGCAGGAGGTCCTAACCTCGAGATGTTTTAAGATCATTGTACTGTATATGACATAGGTCCGCTTCTGGCTATATGCCAGTATTGGTCAAGTTAGCTCAAAAGGTAGGTCCCGAGTTCGAACCCTCTGGAAATTGAAAAAAAATGACAGAATGTATATCATTTGAAAGCTGAGAATATTAAGAATTAAAATATGTAATAAGATCACTTATTTACAACTTTCCACTTATTTCTAGAAAGCATGTCACATTTTTCTGCAAACATGTTTATTTTGTACCATCTCAGGTCTGTGGATACCAGCAAAGCTTTGGCAGTGAAAGGAGTTGTGACATATATATCTGCTGACGATGTACCAGCCAGTAATCTCACTGACGATAAAGAAGAAGTATTTGTCACAGATCAAGTGAGTAATGCCAGATATTCCGTGCTCAAATATTTTGGATCCTGATCAAAAACTTTTGTTGTATGTAGATCAGTGTTTATCCCCAGTGATTTAATTTCACTAAACATGCAGTAAGATATCCCAGGAATATGTGTCACCCGCAATATCCATTATAGGGTCTTGTGGAACTGATTTTTGGGTCAAAAATAGGGTCTATGGAACTTACTTTTTTCCGAAATGAGGTCTCAAGAACTGCTTTTTCCCCATAAATATACAACTATTGGAGCTGAAAATTGCTATAAAATTAAGGTTGAAAGCTTTATAAAACACATTTTTGAGTAATTTTCTTTGAAAATGAGGGTCTTTGGAACTGAAGCAATCTTGAAATGGGCATCTTTAGGAGAGGAAGAGGAGGCTTGAAAAGAGGATCTTGAGTGCGGCACATACCCGTACCTTCTATCAATGTAAGTGACCCCAGGTTAGATATGTCTTGGGGAGGTACAGAGGCAGTTTCCACTTACAATTATAGGGCAAATTGTTTTCAACCAGTGTTAGACCCATCTTTGACATCCAAAAATCTGTAACCTCTAATCTGACCTCTGACCCCTAATCTGGATTAGAAGTCTTGAGCATTGAAGCCTGTAACACACTAGCAAGAAGCAGCTAGGTCAAGCTAGACACTAACAGAGACACTTAAGATAGAAATATTTTTAACTTGCTAGCGTCTGGTTAGTGTCTTGTAGCATCTAAACATAAACTAGACACTAGCTGCATCTTGGTAGAATTTTGTGGGCATTGAAGAATCAACCGAAAGTGTAAGATAAGTCATGTATTCCCTGGGTGGGCACTCAAATACAGCTAGGCGTGATGGGTCTGTGCCAATCTCTGTTGCAAATCAAGGGTTTTTTCGTTTGGGTTTCTGTTTAAAAAGGGAGTGGGGGTTATTCAGTGAACATCAAATCTATCAAGTCACACAGCATCAGAACTCTCAAATCATGGGAGCTCAAGAGTATCATGTGAGTTGCATGTGAACTCTCAAGACTCGTGACGCTCAAGACTTGTTAAAGTGAAAAGATTTTGTTCAAGCAAGTATAGTTTCTGAATGATGTGCGTGCATATTGTGCAAAACAGTAACAATTGACATCATGGTCTATTATTAAAATCAATCTGTGTTATTGGCTGTTTTCTTTATAGGTGTACTCTGTTGGTCAGATTCATGGTGCCATTGTGGCAACAACTCCAGAGATTGCCCGCCAAGCTGCCAAGATGGTTCACATTGAATATGAAGTGTTGCCAGCTATTGTAACTTTGGAGGTATGTATTTGGGCCCCAAACTTTAACCTGAGCTCAAATTCCTCTGTAAAGCTATTGTTGCAACTAGCCCAGAGATTATTGCCTGCAAAGATGGTTCACATATAGAATATATGAAGTATTTCCTGCTATTGAGGCAATCCACACGGAAGTGCAAATCCAGATGAATGCGCATCTCTGTAAGCCGCTTTGCAGTAGACTGTGGCTACACAGGCATCAGATCTACTGGGTCAGATCTACTGCACAGCTCTCTGTGTCTACTGCACAGCTCTCTGTGTACATGCGTACTACGTGTAAGTGGTCTACGGAGATGCAGATCTCAGATCTAGATCTCGGAGATACGCATGTGTCTAGATCTGCACTCTGTGTAGATTGCCCCATTGTGACTATAGAAGTATTTATAAGAGCCCAAAGTTAACACACCTCACTCCTAACTATGAGCCATTGCCCGAATCATTGTGGCAACTATCCCCTCAAGTTGCCAAGATGGATCTTATAGAATATGAATTGTGATGCCAGTTATTTTGACTATTAAAGTATGTATATTTCTGAGATTGCAGCTTGATATGCACCCAAAATTTATGCCATTGTGGCATCTAGCCCAGAGAAAGAGCATCTAAAGAAAATAACAGGCCTTATAGGCCTAAAAAAATTGTTTGATTGGCGTAACCCGACCGACCCTATTTTTAGCCCAGACCCTAAACATTTTTATTTCTTGAGCATGGTAAAAACCTCCAAATCTCAAATTTGATGGGAATCAATTCATGGGGTCCCAAGATATGGCTTGCAGGACATTCAATTGTATTCTCATTAGAAATGTGGATGATATGGAAACTTTAATGCAAGTTGTCTTGAAAAGATTCATCAGGATAGTGTAGATAAATAATATAAAAGAGTTCTTGTAACATATCCAAGTGGTACTCACGTTTGGAGCTATGACGTTTCGAGACCAACATTGCTGGTCTCTTGATCACATATGACGACATCCAGTTCCGGTGTTTCTACTTGGATCTTGGATGATGTGGTCATAAACGTGATTAAGGTTATAAGCGGCGCCCCCCCCCCCTCGTTGTTCATGGCTTCGTCGAACATAAACAGTCGGCCTTTACTGAAGGTTTGTGGTGTATGGTCACATATTTGAGCCCAAAGTTCAACCCGCTACAGAGATACGCTCGAGAATTGAAACTCCCCTATTGAAAAGTGCCGCGACCCAGGTAGGGTGATTTGCTACAATAATCAGCTGATTATTGTAGCAAATCAGTCCTATATTCATAAGCAACATTAATATGCTAATTTCTTTTGTTATATTCTATTGTTATATCTGTCAATAAACCCTATTTATGTCATTCCCTCTCGAATATGATTGGCGAGTATACATCAAAGCCATGCCTCTATACACTGTTAACGTGCTCACCCGAGCGTGGATGGTGCCACTTTCTTCCATTGGCTGGGAATACGAGTTTCACGGCCCTGGTTCAACATCCATGTGAGCATACCACCTCTATTTTTGGCATACGCAATGACTGCACATACATGGTACTTCATGATAACTTTCAAAAAAATCTGAATGCTATTGATTGAATTTTTTTATTTTGTGTTGTACAGGATGCCATGAAGCACAACACTGCCTATGGTCCAGGTCGGTTTTATCAAAAAGGTGATCCTGAGGGAGCTTTTGATGATTGCCCAATCGTCTTAGAGGGCAGTGTGCACACACATGCTCAGGAGCATTTTTATATTGAGCCATCAGCTTGCGTCATGCAGCCGTCCGGTGAAGTAGGAGAGATAGATGTGTTCATGGGATTCCAGTTTATGAGACGAGTTCAGGTATGGAGTTAAGGCCAAACCATGGTCCATCTTCAAACAAAATTTTCCCTACCAAACATTTGGTCGTGACGTCACCAAATATTTGCCATCAAATTTAAAGTATGAACGAGTAACAAACATTTGGTCCAATGAACATGGCAATTCAATAACATGCGCAATCAAGCACAAAATTTTATTTGGTCTCAACTCGGTGTTGAAGTTATTTTGTTTGGAGTCACTCGTCATTTTGACGTCAGGACCAAATGTTTGGTAGTGAAAATTTTGTTTGGAGGCCGACTATGTTTTCAGCCTTATTTATCTAAAAAATTGTTTGCACCCATTTCGTGTAATTTTGCAATGCACATTACACACATGTTTTATTAGCATGCTTTAGACTATATATTGTCACAATACTTTGTACAAACAGTTTTGTTTAGACTGTCTAGATGGACCACAGGCAGCGAGGCTTTGCTTGCAGTCTTTGGTCATTCTAGACAGACTAAACACTGTTGTATTGCGACCGTAGTCTTAATTAATCAGACACCACATGCATTGTGTAATATGTTTATATATTTATATGCAAATTTCCCGTTGAAATAATCAGATTTTATTAGAAAATGTTTGTTTTTGTAATTTTTTCTTGAAAAGTAATATGGGAAACAAATAAATATAATGTGGGAAACATATTTTATTGTGTCTGTATTTTGAAGTACACAAAAAGGCTTAAAAACATGTGAAAATAAACAAATTTCATGTAGCATTTGCAATTTTAGAAACACATAAAAACCAATTTTTTTGTTTGTTTCCCTTATCACTTTGAGTAGTAAATCATATCTTTCAAATCTGAAATAATGTGAATTTTGGAGAATAATGTGTAGTTTATCTCAAAAACAAAGGCAACGAGCTGTTATTGTTATTTTGGATTTGTTATTAGCATAAATAACTCTACCAAATACTATATTTTTAGGAGATTCTATAGTTTTAAGAAATTCTACAAGAAAACCCCAACTCCAATAGTTTCCTTCTGTAAATTGTACTTACAAAATATCATCTCTGAAAATGCTTACTCATCACTAAAAAGCATTTCCATGTTTATATCCCAATCATAGGGTCACATTTTACCTTGCAGTTGACTTTTTTGACATTGTTAGATAATTATTATAGTATATAGTTGCCGAGGGGATCTAATGGAGTTGGGGTTTTCTTGTACTGGCTGTTTAAATATAGCAACTATATACTATATCAATTGTCTGACAATGTTTAAAAAAGTCAACTACAAGGTCAAATGTGACACTATGATTGGGATATAGACATGGAAATGCTTTTTAGTGATGTGAAAGCATTTTCAGGGATTTGTATGCATTTATATTTTGTAAGTATAATTTTACAAAAGGAAGCTATTGGAGTTTGGGGTTTTCTTGTACTGGCATATTCAATTCATTTCATTTCTTTTTTTTTTCATTAGATTAATTGAGAATACTATGATTTTTTGTTTGTTCTTTCAGGAAAATATAGCAACAACTCTTGGAATTGACGAAAATAAGATCTCTTGTCACACAAAGCGTATTGGTGGAGGATTTGGGGGCAAGTCTAATAGATTTCTGCATTACCTGGCATGTGCTGTAGCTGTGAAAAAGTAAGTGGCCTTGATCCAAGTCTTATGTGGGACATACTGTAATCAATTGGTTTTAGTACTTTAATGGGAAACAAAATAATTTTTGATTATCAGAATTTTTAATTTCATCAGAAATATCCTTCCATTTTTCCACGCCAATATAAGAAATTGTTTTATTTCCAAATTCAAGTTTTTATTAGGCTATTTGGAGTTACTGACAAATCTGGTGTTATAGTTATGAGTATCTGCATTAGTTGTAAACATAAGGTTAAAAGTTTAGGGTAATATGTTATTACAATATTTATACATGAATGTCCCATTATTTAATTTACAAAGCTCATAAAGTTTCAGTTGATTATATTTGATGAAAAATGACTTCTGAATTCTCTAAGACGCATAACCTGTTTATGCAAAGTATAAATTAGTCTTGTTTTGGCAGATTTACCTGCACTGCTCCATGCAGTGATCCCATAATTTATATGAGAAAGCACAAATGTACTATAAAGACTAAGTAGTGCTGTTTCGGGGAGAAAATTTTTCTTCTTACATAAAATTCCAATGTTACTAGAACACTATATAGTAAGTTGGTAAATGTTGTCTTTCAGATAAGATTACAACATAGTAACCTAAAATCAATTAATCATAATATTGTGAAATTTTCAACATGCATTTATTTCGTATTCATCTTTTTGTCTTGACTGTAATCAACTCAAAATCATATATTGTATCTTTGATTTATAAGTATGTTGCAAATATTTTGTTTTTGTTACTGAGATACACATTACCACTTTGTGGTGCTGGACCTCAATAAAATTACTATAACTCTAAAAAATTCAATACAGGGTGCCCCAGAAAAAAACCATACAATCTTTGCATGCAATTTTCTTAGGTTTAAAGTTTGTAAACATACCATTTTCTAGTCCATTAATTGAACTTTCAGATACCGTTTGTTTCATTTCAATTGGTATTGTACAACAAAAGTTACGTTTTATCAAATATTTGGCTGTAAAATTTTCTGGTCCAATTTCACGATTCATCTTGAATGAAGTTTTGAGTAATGTCCTTGATCTGCTCACTTAACCATAACAATGTTTACTAATTTATTATGTACATGTTATCTTTTATCTATGCTGAAAATTGAACAATTTTGATGAGAAAATAAGACAGATATGATCAATTTTCCAAGGTGACCCATGTTTATTCCATTCAAAAACACCCCTGCTTTATGAGCAAACATCATGAAATTGGACCAGACAAAAATCCCCCCAAATATTTGATTAAACGTAACTTTTGTTGTATACAACCGATTGAAATGAAACAAACGGTATCTAAAAGTTCAATTCATGGACTATAAAATGCATTGTTTACTTACTTTCTGACTGTCCGTTAAACCTACGAAAATTGAATGCAAAGATTGTAAGGTTTTTTTTTTGGACACCCTTACTATGATTTGTGTTTAAATAGGACCAGAAAACCTGTGAGAATGGTACTGAATCGCAGTGAAGATATGCGGCTTACAGGTCATCGGGAGGCCAATTTAGCACTTTACAAAGTTGGCTATGATAGCACAGGGCGGATCAAAGCTTTAGATGTGACTGTACACTCCAATGCTGGCACACCCAATAGTGTGTCGGGTGGTGTAAGTAAAGCTGAGTGCTCATGGGTTACAGGGTGTCAGTTTATGTGACTTTCCAGCTCCTAACAGCCATAAAGTCAGCAAACTTTATTTTGCGCTACCGGTGAAAATACTGTGAAACATGTTAATTTTGTGAGGTATTTAATTTCATGAATTTCGCGTGGGAAAAGAATTCGGAAATTAAATCCTGGCAAAAATATTGTCCAAGTACATGTTTTGTTTACTAAGAAATGGCATGCTAGCAAAATCCACCTCAAAACAACCCTTTATCTCCGCTACATAATTCGTAGTTGGGTAAGATTTCTTCTTCCCTCACAATCGACAAACACAACTTGTAGGTAGTGGTGGCATTTTGACATCAATTTACACTTAAATCAGTCGAAAAATTATTCCGTCAAATGTGTAAGCTTTAGCTCTCAACTGATCGTGCTACCATGACAACGAAGCAATCAGCTGATTTTGGAAATTCCAAATTGACGTTATCGGACCATTTGCGCTTGTGCGATCATAGGGGGTAGAATAAATTACCGTGGGGAAACTATTGATGGCATGCTTTTTCTATTGAGAATCTGCCGGTTTGTGGCTTACTTTTACAATTGTTTTAAACATCATGCGCCATTTTTCATGCGGATAAGTTAACATGGATGAATTTTCAAGCTACTTACTTAGTCTTGTATTTCCGTTATATATCAGGAACATAGAAAATTAGAAGATAATATTTGGCCTTTCGAATTCGGAAGACATACAAAATCATCACAAATTCGCAAAATTTAATACTTAATTGTGAAAATGTCACCAATTGCGAATACGCAAAATAATGTCCCTGCAAAATTATAGTGTTTTACAGTACATGCAAAGGTAGTAATTGGGTGAAATTGATTTGTTTTTGCAGATTTATAATATTCATGCATTTAATTTGAATTTAAGCATGAAAAAATCCACTTCTTACTAGGACCATCAACAGAAAAGTTTAGGTTATTAATTTTTAAAGCATTTATCTTTTACTCAATGAAAGCATTCATCTTTTACTCAATGAATAACTTTGACGGATCATAATAAAGGGTTCCCGAGGGCAGGATGGCGCTCAGTATCGCGAAGCGATGCTCGCCATCCTGCTCGAGGGCAAAATAAAGCGATTATACAAGGAAAATATTAATGAACCCTGTTCACACATACACTTTTCATGTATAAAATGTCAAAATCCGGGCAAAAATTGACCATAAAACAGTCTTTTCCGTCCTGGTTGTCAAATTATTTAATAGCGCCCATAGCTTGTTCACCTGTCTTGAAGTTATCAAACGCACGCGCTACATTTGCTATGCCGCATATGAATCAACGCTGTTCATGCATGGCCACGTGACGGCTTTCGACTAATCAAAACCTCGGAAATTACGCAAGTATGTGTGAACTTGACTTGTGGATATCGGGTAAAGTTCATCAAGGTGTCAATTTAAACTTATAACATGGACTTTGCAGATTATTGAGATATGTTAAAAGTAAAAATTACCAGGGGTCGACTTTATGGCTGGTTTGACCTGGACGGTCATATATAGAAGCCCTGGGAACACCCTACAAAATTTAATGCCATAGTACAGAATGGATTTTGATGAATTTTTGCTTATTTAATTGGTAGCCATTTTCAATTTGAACTGTGTAAATTATTCTAGCAATATATTGTTAAATATTAAACAAATTATTCTCTTATAATTCCACTTTCCAATGATAAATTTGAATGTGAAAAGTAAAAATGACCAGGTGTCGACTTTATGGCTGGTTTGAGTTGGATGGTCACATATAGAAGTGCCCCAGGAGCACTCTACAAAGTTGAACTTATAGCACAGAATGGATTTTGATGAATTTGTGCTAATTTGGTAGCCATTTTCAATTTGAACCGTGTAAATGATTCTAGAAATATATTGTTAAATATTTGATAAATAACTCCTACATGATTCCTATTTCTAGCAATAAAATTGAATGTGAAGTATTTTTTGAGTTCCTTTCAGCTACCACTTAATGAAAATATTCTACTTTGGCCATTTTGAATTTTGAACAAATGGCATTTTGTTTTTCTTTGTTTTCAAACACATGTGTGGAAATATGCATAAGGTAAAATTTTGCGACACCATTTTGAACTTTTTGACACACTAGCTTTGTACCTGAATGGGTTTCTCATATTCAAAACATATTAATAGACAACAAAATTACTGTATTTGGCCAATGGCCAAAAAATGTATCAAAAGGAATTTTGACCCCCTCAAAAACTCTTGCTGTCCGTGTTTCAATAAACAGTCCTGAAGTTTGTAACTCTTTAATAAACTTCAAACATAAAGTAAGAACCTATTCTCATGCTTTTGTAGCTGTTAGGCTGACTATGTTGGTGAAAACAAAGTTTATAGATTAGTGCGTATATGTGTCCCGCCGCGGCAAAAGGATGCAGTTGTCGGCTCGTACATGTTGCTTATTGTAGCATATCTGATATATACAACTATACATATGATATGCTACAATGAGCTACATGTAGGAGACGACAACTGCATCCTTTTGCCGCGACGGGACACATATTATACCTTCCTCGCTGATACTGCATGACCCGATATATTTTCCGGTTTCTTCCAGCTCTCGGCTGAGATTATCTTTCTGATGGATAATGTGTACAGTATTGAACACATGAAAGTTTCAGCAATCATGTACGAAACCAACTTACCCGCTATCACACCAATGAGGGCGTTTGCCTCCATCGAGAATGTCTTCATCATCGAGAACATCGTGTCTGATGTAGCTAGCAAATGTGGACTTCCTCAAGTTCAGGTGAGGTTGAAGCATCACTGAATTTCTAAAAATTGCTTTTAGAAATTACTTGAAAACTGGTAAATACAAAATCAAGTAAAGTTTACATTTTTGAAAGGAAATTCCATAAGAATTCTATTTACATTATATTTTTGACCAAAAAGCTGCATTTTTGAGAAAATCACTAAAAATCATGTTCATATAGGAGGGGGTCGAACCAAGATGGATTTACACTTTGACAGTCCTTTTCTCAGGTTCCTTCGGCCCAAAACCCTAAGTGCTATGAATTTTTTTATTCTAGTCGAAAAAGGCTGTCGATACGCAGAATTGTTTAAGGTTCTTTTATTTTCCGCTAGATGTTAAAAAAAAGGTAAAAAAATTCCCTTGAAAACCTAAAAAAAAATAAAGAAATGTGGTAAAATGTGAATTTATAATACTAAGACAAAGTTCTTTTTTTGGCCTGTTAGCCTATGGCTCATATATACACTGACTCATGGGTACATCTTGCGGAAAAGAATCATTTTTTTTCACATTGATTTTATTCATGAGATAATTTATCCAATTGTTTTAGAAGCATGTCAAAATGTAGTTTTTCCCAAGAGATGATATTGTGTGCTTACCCATCATGCATCACTCCTATTGATTATTTGCATGGAAAATCATGGGAGTAGTTAATGATGAAATCATCCAAAATGAAATTTGAATGTTAATTGTTATCTTGCCATTTGGACATGTTTTTTCACTAATTACTCCCACAATTTCCCATGAAATAATTCCATAGGAAGTAATGCATGATGGGATACACATGATATCTTCTTTTGTTTGCCCCTTACCCCATCCTGATAATTGCACATAATATTTGCTATGATTTACTTTAATTTGTATGATGTTATCATTGTTTTCAGGTGCGTGAGACAAACATGCACACAGAAGCTGCACCCTGTACGTACTTTGGCTTACCAATTGAGGACTTTGAGAACTTCAAAACCTGTTGGCAAGAATGCAAAGAGAGGAGTGAATATGTGGTACGCCGCAGGGAGGTTGATGCGTATAATAGGTATGGATTGGTGCAAAGATTGCTCTATTATACATGTTCCTTATGTAGGGAGCGGGTTGGCGCAGCGGTAGTTCTCTCGCCTTGCACCAATGAGGTCCCTGGTTCAATTCCCGTGCATGGCACTTTATGTGTATTTGGATTTCAGTCCATGCTCGTTTCCGCAGGTTTTTCTCTGGGTGGTCTGGTTTTCCTCCTGCATTCAAAACTGAATTTAAATAACATCTTGGAACCCTGTTGAAGATGAGCTTTCTTTAGCTTACTTAGTACAAAGTACCAAGTTGAGTTTCTTGGCGAAAGCCTAAACAGTGAAGGTGATGTAGATCCTGTAGAATTGAGTTCTGATGACAAGCATTAACATTTTATGATTAGCTGTTTTATTTATGAAAGTTGTTAATTTGACTGAACCTCTTCAGGTCCCATTACATACCTGTCAACAAAGCAACAATTTGATACAGGAGAATTCTGTAGGAATATATTTATGAGTAACGATGCTCTAAACAACATGCAACTGCATCAGCTGATGATCAAAACTGTAATGGCTGCATTCTGGCAGTGTAAGGAAGAACCAGGATGTAATTATTTTTTAGCGCGTCCATGGTATATAGTCATTTCTGTGCACTTGAACCTGTAATACAGCTTTATACACTGTCACCTATTGGGAATTTTCACGCTAGCAGGATACCCCATTGTAGATTTTTTTTCAAAGTGGGAGATATGGCTTAAAATAAAA
>JXSR01S009130.1:47929-58764 GCA_000969725.1 Ophiothrix spiculata
GTGCACACTTCAAGTCATTAGGAACTGAATTGGTTAAAATAGACAAATTAATAATAGAGGTAATGGGATCTTTTAGCACAGAGGCCCCATCCCTGAGAAATTTAGCTGGAATATTGTCCAAACCAGTACTTTTAAAAGTTAACATCCATCGACACCTGTATAGGAAGATAAATGCCATTGATATCAATTTTTCACCATAATGTACACAAGGACGAGTGACCATCCTGACTTAAGTTTATCGATATAGCTCCTTTCCTTCTGGGTGATCTTTCAAACTTTTGGATACCCCATCTTATATGGAAAGCCTTGAAAGATAAAGATATAGTCAACTTAAGAAAAGTCGTCTTAACTTAATATCGAGTCAATTTGTAATTTCAAACACGACTTTGGATTAGCAAAAAGTAACTAGACTTACGACTGTTCACACATGCTACAATTTTGAAGTCGAATTGAAATGAACTTTACTCGTTCCAGGTCAATGCGCTGTGGAAGTAAACACGAATTCAACTCGATTTACGATGACAGGTGTACACACATACGAAAAGTCGTCGGTTGCATACCTGCCAACTGTCCCGTATTTTGCGGGATTTCCCGTATTTCGACCCTTAAAAGCCCACTAAAAACGGGATGTCCCGTATTTACAACGTAAGTAAAAAAAAAAAAAGTAGAAAAAGAGAGCAATAATTTTATTAAATCACGCTTTTAATTGTCACTGTCTGGAAAATAACTAAAAAATTCGAGAGGGCGCTACCGATGCTCATTTACAATTACGACGTTCAGAATATACACGAAGTACGTATTGACGTGGTGTACTTTGCCGCAACTATTGCGTTGAATAATCGCAATCTAGTGCAAAGTTCGAAATTTTCTTTTGTGCTTTACGGAGCGTTTCGGATTTTTTGAGATCGAGAATTTGACCCAGGAATTTGACGTTTGAAGAAGTAGATGAAAGCAAAGATCTAGGCTACGGTAAGTTAGTTTCTTTCATATATATTCAAAATGTACGTGTTTACTATCTATCTATCACAACGAAATCATTGCCGTTCTTTTCCATGCGTTTCGCCTTTGAAATTCCGAATTCGGCAGTCTGTACATACAGTGAGTGATACTGATAAAGCTTAACATAACACGGCATTGATTGCATTGCCATTGACTGTTGTATTCATTAAATTTTATGTACTTGACAATTTGTATCATGCCATGTTTTGTTTTGGTTTTTTTTGTTACTATTATCTATACTATTCCCCTGGACTGCACTGTGGGATGATGCCATGATTACCACTGTTTGATTCTGTGCTCTTTCCATGGAATTTCCCTGTAGTCTACTTCCAAACTGTGATCCCTTCATGTTTGATTTGCTGCATTGGTAAGAACAATGCATCCTGAGGAGACTACATGATGTAGTGAAAAGTTATGCAGGCATCATTCCATGATGATGATAGTGAAACATTATCACTGGACATCTATTGGTTATGTGATCAGCCATTGGTTAAGCTGGAGAGGTGAGTGAATTTGTAGAATCTAGAAAATATTTGCATTAAATCAGGTGGTATTGTCTATGAAAATTTATGCTTAAATGGATAATTTTGAGAGAGTAAGTCAATTTTATTTCGAAGTATTTTTGTGAAAAATTAAGGCTCCAATTGGCTCTCAAATTGCTAAAAACCAGGAGCTTCTGGGGGCTTCGCCACCTGGACACCCACCAGGGGCTCTGCCACTGGACCCCGCCGGGGGCCTAGGCGGCCCCCTGGACCCCCGGCCAATGACGCTCCGCTCGGGCTGCTCGCTCCGCTGCCATTGGACTCAAACTCTAAAAGTGTCCCTCATTTTCATTTTCAAATGTTGGCAGGTATGCTCTTGGATTTATTTTGAGATTATAGTCTAGAAGAGCCCACAAAGTCAAAAAATATATAGGGTAACCTTGATAATTTTTTGCTAGGTCGCCTCGAACATAGGATATGCTCCAAATTTCATTTTCTCTAAATCGCTACAAAATTTCTCTAGACACTAAAAATCTGCCCTCAAACTTAACAAAAACAGCACAATTATAGTAATCTTCAACCAGCCTGACTACATTTGACCCACAGAACATGATTCAAAAGAAATTTGATCAAAAAGACCTAGTACCTGCCATTTCTGAAGCTTTTAATTTAAAGAGGGCAACCAAACATGTACACTTGCTTTTGCATAGCTCTGTAAAGGCCAAAAGCCTTTATTTAGTGATTTGTGTCCTTCAGGCTTGCATATGCATCTTTACATAATTTCAAACATGTAATGAATATTTTTAGAATTTTAATCTAGAGGTGTATTATAATCAAACCTATTAGTGGCCATCTTGGAAAATCTAACCTGTGGCTGGGTTGCAGCTGGCTGCACAATGTTGTGGCCTGATTTTGCCACAGTGCCTAATTCAGTTATTTATCTGGCATAGGCCGGGGTCAGACGAACGACGAGGTCACATTTACTACAATAAATTTTGCTCTCGTAATACGTCTGACCCGTATTTATTACAATAGGGTCGTCGTCGCATTAAAAAAAATGAACGACGACAATTTTCATCGTTGAGATGGATTTATTGTAATAAAGTTGAAAGTAATGCAATAAAAACCTTGTGTGACCCCACCTCGTAATTAATTACGACATTGCATTACTATAGTTTGCATGCTAAAAATGATGTGCTAATCCCATCTCGTAATTAATTACGACATTGTATTTATTGTAGTAAATACGAGGTCGTCGTACGTGTGACCGCATGTCGTAATTAATTATGACATTAAATTTATTGTAATAAATAAATCTCGTCGTTCGTCTGACCCTGGCCATAGTCTGAGTACAGAGATGCTTAGGCATCAAATTTTACCGCATTTCCTTTTTTTTTTCTTTTTTAGGTTTTCAGGAGATTTTTTGCTTTTTCATTTTTTTCTTACATCAAGAGAATTCGAGAAAAAATTGACCTAAAAATGTAATTTAAAAATATTTTTGCGTAGCGCATAGCCTTTCTGACTACAAAAACAAAACTAAAAATGTAGCGGCAGCTTGACAGCCTAAAATGCGCAGCGCTTGGGGTTTCGGGCCTAAAGGAACCTGAGACAGAGTTCTTTATTTGGCCTTACAAGATGTATTATAGCCACAGATATATAAAAAGGAAATTCTAAGCTCTATTAATGTCTTGTGTAAAGCACTGCGAATCAACATTTGGCTTAACCCCACCTAATTTGGAGGTAAAAAAGCAACTCATTCTAGGTTACTGTATAAGTGGTATTTTTCGCGCTACATTTATTTTCGGGATTTTCGCGCAAAACGAGATTAGCGCGAAAATAAATGTACCGCGAAAATTAATGTGGATGTATTGTAAATGGAATTCTATACACGGACAATGTTCATATGCGCGAAAATAAGAACGCGCGAAATGGTCCAAAATTGGCTGAGCGCGAAAATTACTGAGCGCGGAAATATTGGCATTTACAGTAGTTAGCATCAAGGTTGCATTTTGAATGCAAAACTATTTGTTTATTATGTGTTTTTACTGCTGTCATTTTGGAGTGTGTGTGCATATTTTAGCTTTGAAGCAGCTACAATAGTGTATGATAACCAATTCTTAGTCAATGGGAGTAATTTTACTTAGAAACAGCTATCCATTATGAGCAATATATTACAGCGGATTTAGCTGAATGTGCCATGGACCTATGCATTGAATATCACGTCGCGATGTAGATGTACTTGCACATCCTACGCGCAATTCTTTACTTGAATTGGAATATTTTGTTTGAAATTGGGATATTCAGGCTTGGGCTGATGATGCATCGCATCTTGTCATAATGTGCAAATATTGCAGGTCGGCGTATCATTCGCATTCGCGTAAAGTATAAGTTACACAGTTTGTCTCTATGCCCATCCGAATCTCCACAAAGGTATGACATAGTTAAGGTAAAAAAGCTACAAAACTAAACACTAGTATGAAAGCAGCATATAATATGTCTGAGAAAGGTAGTTCAGGAATCAAACTAATATCTATTTAGGTTCATGAACTAGTTTTGTTAAATATATATAGTATACAAATATTGACTGCTTCGAGGGACGTGGTTTAAATTATTTTCCCAAGGTGATCTCATACCATAAATATGCCCGAAGCAAAGCTGAGGGCATATGATTGTTTTGAGATCACCGAACTAAAAGCAGTCAATATTCGTTTTATATACCGAATATGTAGATTTTTGTCCTCTGGTTGGTTAAAAGAACCATTTTAGCACTCAAAGCGCCTGATGATAATTTACAATATTTGTTTCTCCTTTAAGTGCTGACTGCGTCGTATTGTGCGCACAAGATAACTAGCTTACATACTGCAGCACATGTTTGACCATGAATGCTTATAGTCGCGTGCGTGAAGCTCGAGTTACACAACGCAAAATGCATTGAGCGGGCCAAGGGAAAAATATGCCCCGGGCATAGTAAATTTATAGGGCCTATAGTTAAATCCAGGCCCTCACTTTTATCCAATCGGAGAACAGGAATCTATATATGAGGTACTAGTATATAAATATAGATTTTATTATAAGTCAATTTGCACAAACTTTTCTCTTGTTCTTGTATTAGGCTAATGCACTTGTAAATGCCTATATAGACGGTTCCATCTTGATCTTCATTGGTGGAGTGGAAATCGGGCAAGGTCTGTACACAAAGATGATCCAAATAGCTAGCCGAGTTCTGGGTGTACCAGTGGAGCGTATTCATATCAAGGAAACAAACACAAGCGTGACGCCGAACCCAACAGATACTGCTGCTAGCAGCACAAGTGATATATTTGGGATGGCTGTTAAGGTTAGTGGACAAAATGATTAAATAGCTAGCCGAGTCCCAAAGGGTGATTAAAGCTCTTCCCATAACACACAGCAACATTTCAGTAAACCCAATGAAATGTTCACCCTGGAAGGTCACTCAACTACTGCATTCATTTGTGTGGTAAACATGTTGATTTACTATAGTTTCAAACTGTATTTTGGGAATGAAAAACTCTGTTGATGTGAGATTTGTTTACACTGATATAAAGCTGTGATTATCCCCTTTCTGAAGGTCTTTTTCATTCACACTTGGACAATATAATAATTTTTTTATAGCAAGTTTTCCATCAGTAGTTTTATCATAATAAGGCCGAAAACATACTCGGCCTCCAAACAAAATTTTCGCTACCAAACATTTGGTCGTGACGTCAAAATGACGAGTGACTCCAAACAAAATAATGTCATGACCAAATAAAATTTCGCGCTAGATTGCACATGCTATTGAATTGCCATATACATTGGACCAAATGTTTGCTACCCGTTCATACTTTAAGTTCGATGGCAAATATTTGGTGACGTCACGACCAAATGTTTGGTAGGAAAAAATTTTGTTTGGAGGCCGAGTATGATTTTGCCCATAAGTCTAGTGCAGTTGGTTCACTCAGTGTGTTGTTTATAAGTTGTGGAAATAGCAGTTTGAATTGAATAGTGGGAAGTACTTAAACACCATCTGGCCGAGTCCTGGGTGTACTAGTATATCAAAGAGATAGTCAGGATCAAGTGTGACCCAAACCAAATAAATACAGTGGGTAGTGCACTCAAGTGATATACCGGTATTAATGAAGGTGAGTTTTGAAATAGAATGTATAGCATGGTGCATGGTCCTGAACCACTCCACAGAAAACCAAAGATGGGCCACACCTGCCATTATTTGACTGTTCTACACTTCGGCTTTGGGTAAGGTATGCTTGTTCTACTCTCAGCCTATATTATAATAACATGCCTAGCTATATTCAAACCAATAAGAAATGTAAGAAGAAGCTTCCTTAACAACATCTTGTGATGTCACTTTAAAACAAGGTTTATAACACAACCGAGATGAAAGTGATATTGCAAACACAATGTCAGTTGCTCCAAGTAAGTTAATTTTTCCACTTGTCTAGATTTCATAATCAACTTTGATTAGGCTAAATAAAATTTAGTTTTAGTGTGTGCGTTAGTTTTTCAAAAAGTCGAAAAAAAAATTTTTTTTGCCATTTTTAATTTTTTTTGAAAAATATTCTTCATAATTGGCAAAAATTCCATATGAACTCCTTTTATATTTACTTGTAACATAAAATATAATTAAATTAGTTCTTTATTCTGTTTTTAATTTAAAAAAAGGCAAACATTTTGTATTTGACACGTAAATATATGAGGGAGTAACTCTTTTCTATTCAGAATAGCGCTCATGACTTCTGTCACGCACAAAAAAAATATTTTGAAAAAATATAATATTAAAAATAAAACCGCATTTCGCATTAGTTTTCAAGAGTAGGAGAGCTTTGAGACAAACATTTTTTAAATGGCCTTATATTAACCTGAGATGAGACTTTATATTGTTTTAACTGAATAATGCTGAAAATGTCACATATGACCCTTGTTCACTCTCTTGCTCAAGAGCAATTTTATTTACAATCTCCTCTAGATAATATGCTTTTTAGCAATAAGGTTGAGCTTTGGAGTGTTTGAGTGTTTTATGTACCAGCGTATGGATGCACACTAAAGATTGATTGATTGATTGATAGCACCAACACGGGATATATATGCATTATTACATGGCACATAACCTGCATAATTTAGCTAATTTTTTATAAACCCAAAACTTAAATGTCCTATTTTATATTTGCTTTATTCCCAGGAAGCCTGCAAGACTCTGCTGAGTAGAATAAACCCATACAAAGAAGCAAATCCAACAAAAACATTCAAAGAGTGGGTAAGTGTGCAATTATCAACCTTAGTATTAAAAAGCTTTTAGAAATAGGATTATAGAGGGATTACATGACATGATATGCACCATATACACAGACCATTTTATGCCTTGTTGTTCTGACTGAGTAGTTTGTGATGTAAACAAGACATAAAAATTGGTTGTATAAAGGTGTGTGTTCCAATCACTTTCACTCACTAGATCAAACTGGAGATTTTGATACCACATGAAAGCGCATATTATTCTCATAACCCCTGTAAATTTTCACTAATTCACTAATATATCATGTTTTGTTGAAGAGATATGGTCAAAAATGTGCTGAATTAATGGAATATTTTGTTAACATAAATAAATATCCTATATGTTTCTAAGGGTCACTCTCAGATACATATTTGCCTGTAGCATTGATTTGGCTCAAGATATGAGAATGAAACTTTACAATTGCTTTAAATAGGTGATGATCCCTTCATTCAAATATGGGAAAAGAGTATGTTAAATTTTTCACCAGATCGGAATACCTACCTATAACTGTTGATTTGCAACTTGACATTTAAACTGAATGTGTGAGCGAAAATTCTTGTTATTATTAGTAATAGTTTGGTGAGTTCAGAAGAAACTATTTCATGTTATTAATAAACTTCTGCACATTGCCATCTTAAAATTCTGATGAATTGCCGGCTAATAATTTGCTAACTTTGCTGACATCATCGATATAAACAACATTGATACCAATATTTTTAACAAATCACTGTTATCTGAAAAATTTCCTCAAAGTCAGAAAATTGCTTGTGTGCGTCCTCTTATCAAGAAACGCAGCTTGGACAAAGTAATTTCTTAAAAACTACAGACCCATTTTAAATCTCAAGTTTCATTGTAATTAATTCAAATAAGCTAATTAAATTGTTGGTCTTCTACAAGAGTGGTGTAAGTGACCAATCTTTAAAAGAGTTGCAATTTTAACTCTCTCAAAGAGTGAAAGTATGACATTTCACTTTTTTTTCACGATTTCACTAGAATAGAGTGAAATGTCACTCTTCCCGCTCGAGTGAAAAAAATTCACTCCAAGCAAGAGTGACCATTCACTTTTTATGAACGGAGTGAAATTGTAAGATTGAAAGACAGTGCAGGTAGACGGCAATTGCCTGACAGGGGGAGTAGGAATTGCCTCACTGAGCACAACCGTTTGTACCTACGCAAGTATTGTCCGTATAAATCTATAGCAAGATAAATAAGTCCTCCACAAGAGAGTGAATATAAAATGACACAATGGAGTTGATCGATCAACTCCAGCGGATTTGTTTCAACAAACATTGTTTTACATTATCTGAAGGAATTGCAACTTTTTGTTATAGATTTTCAGTTTGCATTGTTGAAAATGGCGCATTGATATTGTTCGAATTCTATTCCACCCCCTCTTGCCTGACCTCCCTGTTTTCTCATTCCAATTTGTGTAGGCTTTTTACACGGCATTTTGGGTGTTTCTAGAATGAAATTTAATTGAATATTGTTTGCACGATTATGGTCAAATGAAGTGCAAAGTTATTTTATTTTTCTAATTGTCATCATTGTTTCACATCCACCAATGACCCATTACCATTTCGTGCAATTTTGACATAAAATAGCAAATCGTTCCAATAATCAGGAAATTTGCCTGGAATTGATCCATGTCTACATTTATTATAGCCTTTATAGCGGAGTCTAAATAAACAGAGAACTAGATGAGTAGGTCAATAGAACCCTTTGTTATGATAATGAGTTTTTATTTGTTATCTACTTTTATTTGTTAAGGTCAACATAATTAAGTGGATAAAATTTCCATAGGTGAGTGAACAGTGTACAGATGGACCCAAATAAAAACTGAAATTCAGAAATGAACCTGTTTATTAGTGATCTTTCACATGAAACTAAAGACCAAATTTTTGCAGATCAGTTAAGGGACCATTCTCAAACACTTGTAAGGGGGACCTGATGCCAAAAGGGGACCCTTAATTTTTTTCACCCACGGAAGCGGGGAAGTGGCTGAATAAAATTACCACCAATGTTCTGGTGAAAATCGAGTTTATCTGCTCCCCCTGGAAATCTAATTGTGCGTGCTAAGGTTGGATCGGAAAGGCTTGCCGCTAAGCAAAATCAGTTAATACCCCTGGGGCCAGCCAGTATAATGTTGCAGGTCAACCATGGAAAAAGTTATTTGGGTGTGTGTGTGTGTGGGGGGTGGGGTTGTTTTGATTTTTTTTGAGGATTTTTAGAAGGGTGAATCAGGTGACAACGTGTCGGGTTTAAAAAACAGCCATTTTCAAGACATAGGATACTTTTTCAAACTCTAAAGTGTGAAAACCACGGGGTGAAAACAGTATCGGTTAACAATTTCAGATGTAAATAGGGGAAAAGGTGTTCATTTTTGGCCTCAACCCTTTAAGGGGTGTTTTGAAAAACTCTGGTCACGCTGTACCTGCAACCTCATACTTGACTGGTCACGGATATGTGTAAGTAGGTAAAAACTTGCAGTAAAGATGACTTCAGCGAGGAAATACTTATTTTTGCATTCACTTTGTAAACATGTTTAGATATTAAACATCGTGTGTCATTTTACTAAGCAATACCAAACATCCGATGTGTCATTTCACTAAACACTGATGTTTGATTTCTAAACATCAACATCAGTGACAATACTCTAAACACTTCCTTGTCTAAACATGTTTTTGCTTTCGCTTTCTAAACACACTTTTTACAGTATTTGATGTCGGCTACCAAATAAAAGGCCAACTGCGGTGGGCTTTGATTTTAACAATAGACCCATACTAAGTTCCACATTTTTTCAGGTTTTTCATCAAAGTGCAGTTTAATAAATAAACATCTTCAATTTTCTACATCGTTTACGTACCAATGTGACACGTTTTATACCAAGATAGATGATAGATCACGCTGTACGTGAACTTTTAGGAGAGTAAGGGTTCGTATTCCAGAAACGTGTCTTGCTAATCCATGATGGTTGTAATTTCTCGCCAACATCATGGCTCATTGAAATGTTCCATTTGAAAGCAGCAATAGTACGTATCATTCCTGAACAGTAAAAAACGTGGTTTAGCTATACCTATCTGTAATACGGGCCAATGTGGTAATGTGGTAAATTTTTGTTGATTATATCACATATTAGAGCAAGAAGTATATAGATCCTTTATGGTCGTTATTTCTGATTTGTTGAAAATATGAAGTGGTTGTTGCAGTATAGTGCTTACCTTCTTTTTGCACATTCGTTACAGTGCAACTCGTTATTATTATTATTACCAAGTTCTTATATGGCGCCCTACAAAGAACAGAGCGCCTTACAATAAGAAATAAACACAGAAAAAGGATAAAAAACAAATGGAAAAATACAAGCAAATCTACACAGGAAACAAGTGTGTTTTAAGCAGCCGCTTGAACACAGGGATGGATGTTGCCTCTTTCAGATCAATAGGAAGCTCGTTCCACAACCGAGGAGCACAAACAATGAATGAAGAATCGCCAGCGTTCTTAAAAGATCTGGGAATAGAAAGACGGGTGAGATCTGAACGAGCCCTGTATTCATGCGTTGATTGACTTCTCAGAAGATGAATGAGTTCAACAAGATAACTTGGAGCGGCGGAATGAATACATTTAAAAACATATTGATATGGTCAGTCATTTTCAGACTACCGTCCAAGATGGCACCAAGGTTTTTTACAGTGGCCGATGAATCAATCCGTGTATTTCCAAACTCAATAGTAATGTTGGATAACTTTGGGAGTATGCGAGGGGATGCAAAAACAAGAAATTCAGTTTTGTCTTGGTTAAGTTGGAGAGTGTTCTTAACCATGAAATTTGTCAATGTTGGCAATACAAGCAGTCAAATCAGTAAGTTTACATTTTAAATCATCCTCATCCTTTGGATCGGATTCAGCATATAATTGGATGTCATCAGCATAAGAATGGAATGAAATGCAGTGATCACGTATAATGTCACCGATCGGTTGAGGTGTACAGAGTAAAAGCTTGTGGCCCAATTATAGACCCTTGTGGGAGAGAGTAATGAAAAGTATGTTGTCTGGAAAACTGGTTCTTAATTG
>JXSR01S009130.1:58864-74507 GCA_000969725.1 Ophiothrix spiculata
CGCCTGGTCGACGTTCATAAGGTTCCGCTATAGGGTCCAGTACAACAACGGCAAATAAGTAAAACACCAATTAAACAGTGAAGACAGGAATGCTTCTTCCCACTAAATCCTACCAAAATAAAATAACAATGCCAACATACCATTCACTCAGAAGCAAAGCTAGGAACCTATCTAGTTCATTTTAGAGTGTATTCCACCTAGAGTAATCGCCTTAGAAATAAAAGCTGATTTCACACAATTCGTTATTTATGATACCATATTTATATTACCAATGATTTTCTTATGTCATATATATGAGTAAATAAATTAATAAAAATGTCGCTGTTTATATAGCGCGTTCCATAATTGATCAAAGCGCTGTACATTTATTCCGTTACCACTAGAATACAGCCAGCTGCCTATTCAAGCGCTCAATGTCAGTATTCCTAGTAACTCCCTATATAAAGCTTGGGTCGGCGAGACAAGTGTGATAAAACACAACACGTTGGCACCAATGGGGCTCGAACTCACAACCTCACGTTTATGAGTTCTGCCGATTTCCACTAGACCACACATGCCCACGTAAATGTAATGACTCACCCCAAAATGGGGGACTTTGCAACAGAATACTTTTTAAGAAATCGTTGAAAATAGGCAGCAAAAAATAATTGCTGTAACAGATAAAATGATAAACTCAAAATTGATATCATCTGCAAAGTCTCCCCTTTCAGGGTGAGCCATCACAAATAACAGTGGTGTCACCATCAAAAACAGAACATCAACAAATTGATGCATAAGTAATAACCTTAGCATTAATAGCAAACCCAATATTGAGCCTTTTGATGTACTACAAACATTTCTGATTTGCCATCATTATAAAAACGCACTGTAATCTATTACGTAGATAGCCTTTGAACCAACCAAAATACCACTAAATCTATACAACTCTTATTTGCAGTCGTTATGAGAGCAGATCCAGCATGATTTACAACCTGAAAGCTTTTCAACTCTTATTTTATTGTTGCGCAGCTAGGACGTACCCCTTTTTTAACCCTTCACTCTGGCTATTCCATGTTAATACCGCTGACCTGGGCCAACCTGAAAGTTAAAAAACACAATATAACCCCTATACATATTTTGATTTTTATTTTCATTGAATTACTATTTCGTAGTATGAATTGTTTTAATAACCAGCATTCACCAAAGAATACTATTTATGTCGACCAACATATTCGACATTTACGTTGTAGTCAATGGGCGAAGCCACATTTGTTGAAAATTGCGATCAAATTTACGAAAATATGAGGAATTTTTCACCTCCAATTAAGAAAAAAATGACCCATCAACCATGGGTTCAAAGCTTCATTGATGCCGTCATAAGACCATTGAAAATTGTAACTACCCATGCCTGTTGACAGACACTTCAAATTTCTGATACGTGACCTGAAAGCCCGCAAACCAGGCTCATCAGGTATACGGTATATGTACACATGAGCCGGCTCGTCAGATTCAAAGATAAAGATATAGTTGTCATCATTTATGTTCTCCACATATTGCTGAGCTAGGGTTAATCAATGAACCAAAGTGGGATGAATTCAGAATTCAGTACCCCATCAGTATGAAAAACTTATCAAAGTTTCTTAAAAGGGTGGGTTCAGAAAAATTTTAGTATAAAGGGTATCTGGATAAAAAGGGTGGGCTTAAAATAAAACGGGTGGACTTCAAACCCCACTGCATACAGTGAGTTGAGGGATAGGAAAAAGACTGAGGACTTGATGCAGATGTTGGGTGTGGGAGACTGAGGAAGACTTGGAGGATGCAGACATTTGTGTCTAGATTTCAAAATGCAAACAAGTTCAAAATTTTACGAAAGCAAATTTTAATTAGGCTTTCCAGAAATTTTGGGGGCAAAAAATACAGATTTTGGAATTTTTTGCCGAAATTGACATTTTTTGTCAAAAACTGATGTCATCATCATGTTCAGGGTAAAATCAGCTTCTAAAAATGTATAATTTTATAAGATTATGCATTTAGTTTGCAATGGTTATTGCCATTTGAAGGTCCACCCCAGCCTTAATACTAAAATCATTGTCATCCATTAATATATGACGTCACCATTATGGCATTATTACCAAAATCCCAATTTCTTCATTTGTATTGACTCTGTAGGCAAAGATGAAAGTTTTCTATAACAACCTTTTTTTAATTTTTGTATTCATTTTTTGCTAATGTACATAGTCACTAGTTAGAAATACCATGTTTGAAATGAATATCTGCTATCTCCCATTTATGCAAACTCTTCACTGGCTACCAATCACAAAATGGATTCAATTTAAAATATGTCTTTATGTGTACAAGTGTTTAAATAACTCTGGTCCTGAATATCTGGCTGATCTGCTTGCTCACAGAACATTACCTCTTGGTCCGGTTACGCGGTCTGCAACTGATAGGACTCTGCTCTCAGTTCCCTCCACTAGGATTTGTGCTGGTGAAAAAGCCTTTCAGTTGCAGGTCCCTCACTATAGAACTCTCTTCCTCAGCATATTGGAACTGCAAAATCTTCTGTTATTTTTAAGAAACTTTTGAAATCATATTTGTATTAATATTTTACTTGTTTTTTGTTTTGATTGATATTTCCTTGTATGCCATATTTTCTGTGCCTTGATCAGGTTTCTGGATATTGTGCATTATAAGAAATTTTTGTATGTATATGTGAAAGTACATTTTTAAAAAGCCACCCTCACGCAATAAAAATACGCAGTTGTTGATTTGCTATGAACAACTCTGTAGCGTGTTTGAATACCTTTCAACAACAAAAATCTTCCTGAAACATATGAATTAAATTCTAAATGTTTTTAATTTAATAGATCCTCATCTTCATAAGAATATCTAGCAGAATCTGAAGCAAAGTGCTAGTTTGTAAATGTTTGTTGCTTTGCCGTTTTAAAACCCTTTCATGATCATTACTCTTAACATCTTTTGGAGATAATATACCAATGATCTTTGCTGTACAAGTCGTTAAATTAGTTGCCCCACAGTAAACGTATATGTAGGCCTATAAATCAAACTTCACATTAACTGTGCAATGCATGCAGGGATTGTACTTATTGATGAGAGGATCCTTGTCCTTATATCAAAAATATGCTTTTCCTGTGTCATTATGTAAGAGGTGCCCTGACTTTAAAAACACTATAGTTTGATATTTGTTTATTTGTTGAGTTCCTCACAGTTAAAGGTGTGTATTTCGATCACTTTCACTCACAAAATCAGATTAAAGATTTTGTTAACATATGAAAGCGCATAGTTTTCACATGACCCTTGTAAATGTTTACACCCATATTACGTTTCATTGAAGAGGTATGGTAAAAAAAGTGCTGAATTACTGAAATATTTTGTTAACAAAAATGAATATAGTATATAAATTATAAATATCATATGTTTCCATGGGCAACTCTCAGACACATTTTTGCCTATAGCATTAATTTGGCTCAAGGTATGTGAATGAAACCACAGAGTATCAGAGATGACAGTTCAAAACATGCCCCCAATTAGCCTACATTCCACTTTGTGTAATGTAATATGTGCACAAAAATGAGGACACACGATGAAGAATGCTGCACAACGTGCCCGATTAAGTGTAACACACACCAAGGACGTTTCTTTTGGTATGTCAGGATTTATTGATATTTAAGCAGGATTATTCTTTGTGTGTCCTCATTAGTTGGAGCCATTGATCATGTGATCAGCAAAGAAATGTTAACCAGCAACTATTGAGAAAGAGTAATCAAATGAGCTATAAAATATATGGGGATAAAGTGTCAGGGACCTGATGACCCTTCATTCAAATATGGAAAAAGTGTATGTTAAATTTGTAACCAGACCAGAATACCAACCTTTAACTTAAATACTAACTATAGTCATTACACAGTGAAAGCCAGAAAATTCTGACAAGGTTGCAGATTTCCCACTTACACTCCCGGTCAAAAGTGTTTACGCACCAAACCTTTAACCAGCCATATCTCGAGAACCATTCATCATTTGCGCCATATTTTTTTTGATTTATATTTAAAATACAGGGTGGATCAAAAAACTTAAAACCCAAGTTCAATGTCACTTTTCGGACAGATATTGTACCTCAATCAACTTGAATTAGCAAAGAAATTGCAGTCAATTTCTTTTAAACCATCCCTGAAAGTTTTATGTAAATTGCATCATTAGGTCTTAAGATACAGCTCTTTATGTAAACCGTCCTTCAAAGTGGCTTGTCCACGAAGGCTTTTCTGTGTTTTTGTCTTTAATCTATTCCCCCTGATCTGCACCGTATTTGGTTCCAAACGTGTTGTACTGCAGGTTAAATTACTAATGTTTATCTTATGAAAGTAATCGATCATCAATTTTGAATTGAATGATGTACCTGATCATAGCTTCAGATGGTAGAGCCCCAGTTTCAGCAACGTAACGGTGCAGTTCAGATTACTGGGTCATACACGTGACCTTTGAACTCCAGCTCGCGTAATTTTGATTGATTGTTTGTTTTGACTTCTTTGGTAATTATTTCCAACAGAGTGGTTAGATTTATTCACTCAATCGTTGTCAGAGAGATTTCACACCTTTGGGTGCTGTAAAGTGACGAGATTACATCGAAGGTCTTTGAAAGATCAGCTAGGAAAATACATTGAAAACGCCTTCAATTCAAGCAGGGAACGCCCGTAACGCAACATGCAGTACAATACGTGCATGTTGGACTACTTAAATTGATTACACATTAAAGTTGTGTAATTCATTGAAGTGTTAAAGTCAGAAGGAGAGAGGAGCTATCGTGGACAAACCACTTTGAAGCAATATTCTAATAAAGGACTGTATCTTAAAAACAAATGATCAAAATTTGATCAAAAATGCAGGAATTGTTTAAAACCTATCCCACATGATGCCTTTGCCACCTGAAGTTGATAGAGGTACAATTACTAAGTAAAAAATGACTTTGAACTAGGGTTTTGAGTTTTTTGAACCACCCTGTATATCTAAAAAACTCAACAAGAATTGCATTTATCGCATTTGAAAATTTTGCGTGCTAAACATATTGTGTACTTTCTTCTGCACATAATAAACAGAGTTTAAACACATAACTGCACATCTGTTGGAAAACTTTTTACTTGAAAATGTTCTTTATGGCTACACAGTGATATTGAGCATTGAATAATAAACAACATAGGAACATATCAAAAGTGGCTGTGGTCTATATGTATATGGGCCAGGAAATCGGCCATTTATATGGTTATGGAAGATCGAATATCATAGGAAACATATAAATTTCTTATATTGGATACATTAAGCTCCTATACAAAACATTATTTGTTTCACAGTCTTGGTCGTTTGATATAATAATTATGTTTTTGCCTGTATTTAAGGGTGCGCAAACACTTTTGACCGGGAGTGTATCTCTAACATAATTAAACATAAATGTAGGAGGATACATTCATTTTACATTACATTTTCCATGCAGTTCAATATATTCTCAGTATATAACAGCGTTGCTGAAATAGAGTATTCCACAAAAGACACTTGTACACTTTGCTTTGGTCTTATTCTACTAGTACTAAATTAATAACTGTTGGCCCAAAATTATTACATACAATTTAGATGGATATGTTTCCTGTGATATGGGTACAAACTTTCTTCCAAAAAGAACATTTCCACTTATTGTGCAAGGTAACAAAATTTGGTACAGAATGAAAAGTTACACAAATTTTGAACACAACACGATGAGAATGCCGTGCATATCAAGAATCGATGATCTGTAATTAACAATGAAGTTATCAATTACGAACTGCACTGCTCGGTATTTTTACCTTAGTATTTAGATTTGAAACTTTAAATTTCATACACAATTGTGTTTCCTTTCACAGAATGCTGGATATTTTTGTTGTTCATCTACATAATGCACAATTATTTTGGTCCAGAAGTTATTTAATATAGTAAAATAGAGGGGAGCGTGGCTGAGCAGTTAAGGTTGGACTCGTAATTGTATGAAATGCATCTGTCATGGGGTCGAGTCCCAGTCCCGGCACATCTCACACCTTAAGCAAGAAACTTTACTCTACTTGCTTCGTGCTTCGGAAGGCACGTAAAGCCATTGGTCCTATCTGAAGTGTTCCTGACACACTCTGTCGGATGTAGCAGAACGTCACAGGCTATTCAAACTTGAAGAGTAGGGAAAACTTTCTCGGTCATGTTGACTATGCCTTCCAAAGTATATCATTTCTCTCTAGGACCAGAGAGCTTCGCATTTGACTCCAATTGGAGTATTGCGAAGTATCTAAAGCAGAAGCAGAAGCAGAGCCAAAAAAAAAAAGATTTGTTGTTGAATATGTTGTATTAATTCAAAATGTATAACTATGGGTAATTTACGTATATAGGGGAATTTAAATTTTCACCTCTTCTAGTTGTTTCATTGTCATAATAGTCATAATCTCTCTTATCGTGGGCAACAATATCTATCATATGAAGACAACACGGATTAGCTCTCCGTTCAAACTCATACAGTACCTTCAGACAGCTATCATCATATGTGTGGACTTTGAGTGAACGTAATGCTATAGATCGCATCTCCATGTTATCAGCTTGTCGAAGGGCTAAGTACAGTGCCATCTCAAACTTTCCTGATTCCTCGAAGACTTTCACATGGCAGATAGCTCGGTAGGGTAGATTACCAGCTCTTGTGATTATGAATCCACTTTGCACATAATTGTTCCCATTCACAGATAGTTTTTCTTCATATTCTTTTTTCACTGAATCACCTGCTGCTTCCATGAGTCCCAATTTTCCATAGATGCCATCTTGGATGATAAAGTTAATAATGGAATCAGTGTTTTTCAGGTTACAAATATCTCCTATAATGATCCCAAGTCTCATCTTGTCACCAAATACTTTTGAAACTTGTAATAGCCTGTCACAATCATAAAACTCAGAAAACTTTAGAGGTGGGATTACATATATTTCTTGGTCCTCATCAGTAATTTGAGCTTTCAGCTTAATATGTATACCAGTTTCTGAAGGAACAGTCTGCTTATGATTTAAAACTGCATTCGTAGATGTGATGCAACCCATGATGTTGGTATTGATTTGGGTTCACTTAGTATACAATATATCAAGATATATATATATATATACCGGTACCGTATACATAGTTTTGAATTAGTGTCTCAGTACAATGGTCTGCAAGCTGTGTATTGTTGCCTTCAGTGTATAATACCAAAAGTTACCAAATGTTTTGAAATATTGCGCTTGTTGTTTATTACATCCATGATATGACTCAAATTTGGAAATCCCCAAAACAAAACAAAATAAAAAACAAAACAAAACAAAACAAAGCTACAATCAAGCACCTTAAAAATAGTTTAATTGCCTCCCACGCACTTAACAAAAAGGACGTTTGAACTGAAATGCAGAAATTTTGGTTTTATTGTGTGGTTGACCTTTATTTTGGATTGATCCACAGACAGATTTTTCATATTTTTATGACAACTGACAAAACGTCCAAGAAATTGGTTCATAGCAAAAGCAACATTCACATATATATATTGATAATAAAACCTTTTTTGACTAAACTAAATGTATTATTTCTAAACTTCACTGTTGTGTTTGTTGTTAACATCGATGATTAAAATTTGGGAATCCCCTAAATAAAAACATAGCTACAATCAAACACCCACAGGTCTGATTCCAAAAGATATGAAGTAATGGCTCAGTAATTTTGAAGAAGCAAGGCTTCATGGTCAAAATGAGCTAAATCCGAGGTGGCACCTGGGTTTCTTGTTAAGAGAAGCAGCCAACAAATGAGACCCAAAAGGTATACCCCAAATTTTTTGACATACTTTTTAAAAACTGACAACCCCCCCCCCCAAAAAAAAAAAGAAGGGGAAAATAGGCCTCACAAGTGCACAGACAACTAATAGATCTAATTTTCAATTTATCAAACATTTGTAAATAGACTTTTTACAAAATTTCTACCACTTTTATTATCCTCTCTTTTCCCCTCCCCCTTTTCCCTCTCATTTTGTTTAATTTCCAAAAATTCGCCCCTTCCCTGTTGTGCCACCCTGAACTTTATTAGTAGAAAGTATTTTTGTATTCAAATTGAGATTGTAATTTATGAAAATAACAGAAGGCACAGATACGCTCTATTTTTTCTATTTTTAAACATTTTATTTTAATTTTTGCCCAAGGATGTTGATTTGAATTTTTCTCGAAACATTTAAAAAAAAAAATATTTTATTTATATATTTCAATTACCACTTGCATGTTTAGAGATGTTCTACAACATTGTGAACTGATGGATTTGTATTGTGTAAAGAGACTAGTAACGACTGATAAGGATTGTTAAGACCAAATCACTGCGCATTAATATTGTTTTACATGAATTATTCATGATTTTGGTATTATTTGGGGATAATTTTGTTGCTAAAACATGGACAAACATTGAACATTTATTGTTCATTTGAATATTCAGCAAGATTTGGTATGTTGTTCAATTTTATGAATCAAGAAATATGGACTAATTTACTTATGCGTATGGTCATATTGGTTATGTGCATTAATCGGCTGCTTGTTGCAGACTTCAAGATTTACAGAGCATAGTATATTTAAACTGTACAACTATATCATTTGTTCTTTTCTGTACATTTTTCAGGTGCTCAATGCTCACAATGACCGAGTCAATCTATCTGCTTCCGGTTTCTACAAGTAAGTACAGGAAATTTTAAATAATCCTTATTTGCTTGATTAATCCTCCTCTCCCAGAGCTTTTTTAAAGATGTGTATATGTTACTTTTAACTGATTGACCTTGACCTCTGAAATGTATTGTGCAAGGTTTCAAATTTGCATGTCTGTTGTTTTCTCTTGAGAGGCAAAAGAAAGTATGCAACCCTGGGGATGAGGCTGTTATGTAAATACAAAAGAAATGGACAATAGGTACACCAATTAATTTTACATTTTGTGCTATATCTCCAAAACTATAAAGGATTTTGAGGTGAAATTTTGGATTTATAACCAGAAAAATATGGACTTTCATTTGGCATCAAAAAATATATTACTTCCGATTGAGCCCTATGGGATGTGTACACCTTAAATAATGATGAGATGATTTATTCTGAAAAACAAATTATGTGGTATAGGGCAGTATATTTTTATTATTTAAATATCCCTAAATTTCCACATCACATGCATATCACTTACCTGTTGCAATATTTTCCATTAATCTCTTTCACAAGGACTCCAGGTATCGATTGGAGCTGGAAAACCAAGACAGGTCGCCCCTATCCATACTCCACCTATGGTGTAGCATGTAGTGAGGTAGAGATTGACTGCCTGACTGGAATCCATAATCTACTGCGCACAGACATTGTGATGGACATCGGAAGGAGCATCAATCCTGCTATTGACATTGGCCAGGTAGGTTTGAGATTTTTGGGGTTCATTTATATATTCTTTGTGTAATAGACCTTTTCAAAATTCATTTGGAAATCTTCGGAATGTCGATCACATGGCCATTTTTTCAACCAATCATGTACAAGCTCATTATAGTATGCATGATTTTGTCAAAAAATTTTTCAGAAAATTCTCTTGCATTGTCAGTGCAATAAAAGTGAAAAAAAATTATATCCAGACCCAATCATTATCAGAGGCACTAATTCTGAACAAGTTTGGACTGGTGGTACCATACGCTCACTGACACAAACAGTGAAATTTCCATTTGAAATCGGCTGATAAAGCTTAATCTTTCAAGTTGCATCGATATCAGAGCGATCACACTAAAAGTACTTCATCAGTGCTGACCTTAATTACAAGTTCGAATTTGTACACAGTCAGTTAATGTGAACGTGGACTTAACATTCTTGGTATTGTTATAGTAAGGCACTTTTTCTATTGGCAGTTGCCTGAAAATTGTAAAACTGGCTTCATGAATTCTCGGAAAGTTGTGTTTTGAAAAGGTCTACCGCTTGAGTTAGTTGGAGGGTAGGAAACAAATAAACAATTAGCATTCTGGTGTATGGATTGGATTGATTTTTTAATTTTCACATCAATGTTAAAGCTTCTTTGGCATACTTCAAAATACTAAAATAAAAAGATATCATCACCATGCAGAATAATAAAGACGGTTATTTTCAATTAAAATTTGATTACTTTGATGGCATATCTACATCTGCATATTTGTCCGCATAATTATAACATAGCGATGTGGTGTGTGATCAGCCCAACGTGTTAAACATACCCTGCGGTCAATACACATGTATACAATTTTTAAATTATTTTTACTATTTATAAACAAATCATTGTCTATCGTGCCACTGCTTTTAGCAGGAAACACCTTCAGTTTTGAAGTTATCTTTTTGCATGTTAAAACATGGAAATATTAGAAACACCTATTAAACTAAAACAATATTTCTAAAAGTTCTTGGAATTCTGAAGTATCAATTTTATAAAAATGTCTCAATATCAAAAGATAATAAAGATTTTCTTTGGTTATGTCAATATTTAGAGGAAGAAGTCTTTGTGTTATTGTAAAAGTGAAACTGCAATGTTTCCTGTAAAATGATCGAATACTGGAATTTGATTCCCTTTGAGATAACATGTTTTAGAATGATAGTACAAAACAAGCTTGCATAGTACTGATGTAAATCAAAATTAAAAGTATTGGTTATAATTCATATTAATGATTCTTCAATTTCATATCCGTTGGTGTACCGCATGGCACCTATACTTTTCCTGTAAATAAATTGAAAATTGTTGTAATTTTGTTTATACAGTCTAGAAATTTGAGTTTGATTGATGCTAATGTTTAAAGGGTTCTATCTAGTCGCTGTTTCCTTTGGCTCCCACTTTTTCCACCTTCCTCTGAGGAGAAGCCTAGTATAACAATTCAAACAGTAAATCTTTTCAAAAATGTTTCATTGTTATTCTTTTTCAAGATTCTTAAAAATCTGCTGATAATTTAATTAAACTTGCAACAATTGTCTCATTAAAATATCTATATACACATGCATATCATCACTGAAGATTAACTTGCTCTTCAGTAATTATGGTACCATGACACGGTGCAATTGATGATATTCTTTGTTACCAAGTGAAGCTGATGATTGGATATGTTGGTAAGCACCATCGTCTCTGTTCACAGGCAAGTTTTTTCTTTTGGTACAATCCAGTTGACCATAGTTTGATGTATTTGCTGTTGCACTTGGCTGATGACAAAAGCGAGGGCTCTGATTGGCCAGTGAATGTGAGTTAATTTCATCTGATGAATCACTGGACTCTTTTGGGTTTACAATTTCATAGCTTCTTAGATCTTCCTTGTCAGATTTTGACTTTTTAAACTTGACAGACTTGTTTCTGATGTCGGCATAAGCATATGAATAATCTCCACTTCCAACAGGGCCAGCAACACCAGCATCTGAATTCCTGCTGCATTCAAGATTATCATTCATAAGGTTGCCGTGAATGCTGTTACTGTCTTTGTCCGTCTGTCCCTGGGTTTTGTTTACTTCAGCTTTGTTCCTGTAGTAATTATACAAAAAGGAATATTCTGACAAAAAAACATTGGTAATCAAATGTTATACATACATATACAAACATACATATACATATTTATAACGCGCCTATCCAAAGCGATCTAAGCGCAATATAAAAAGAACAATACAGAAATCATCAAAAATAATACAGCAAAATACACTACAAGCAGGAATGCAAAGAGACAAGCATGAAATGAGAGTTCAAATGTTTAGAGGTTGTTATTTTTTGTTGTTGATCCAAATACATGATTCCATTTATTAAAACACTTTTAGTCCAGGAAAGATACTCAATTTTGATGCCTGACGTGGAACAAATTGCTAACAAAGGTTTTTCTTTACAATACATTTCTGTAAGGGGTGTAAGTACCTTACTCAATGTTACTTTTTGCAAGTTTATTTTGTACCATAACTTTTGAACAAAGCACAAAAAACAATTTTTTTTGCCATTTGGGCTTCCAACCAAGCTCAAAATAACGTGTTTTTTTTAAATGGTCTAGGAATAGGAATTTTAATTTTGAACACCCACTCGGATGTTGCGTCATTTTTACTTTTTAGGATTTTGGCCTATTTTCTGATTTGCATGCCAAATAAGGTGAAAAAATAACCAAAAAATGGAAAAAACTGAACTAATAAATTAGTGGGAAATGCTTATAGATCTGTTACAAATACATTAGAATTAAAATTTAATCATTCAAAAATTTCACAATGGCACCAACAGTTTAGGTTTAGAACACTAGATAGCATTAACAACATTTAGTAGTTAAGATAAAGTAATAATGGAAAAATGACTGCGGATGTTATACACAGGAAATGTTTTCTCCAAAGAATTGGGATCCAAATAAAGCCTCAAACAGCAACAAAGTTGTATTTTCCCTCAAGAAAGAACTATCTATCTATCTATCTATGCACCATGTCCCATAGGATGTTGGCTCCTCGAACAAATTCAGACCATCTATTCCTATCTTGCGCTTCCATATATGCCTTGTGATAGGTGGTGCCAGCAATGATGTCATCTTCCCATCTCTTCCTTGGTCTTCCCTGTGTATTGTGCCAGTGACAGTTTCCATAAGAATGCGTTTGGGTAGGCGAATGTTGTTCATTCTGCACAAGTGACCAAACCATGTCAGCGGTGAGACAGTGATACAAGCTAGGATCCTTTTTGGTTGAAAGTGGCAGGAGGAGATCTTGACAGAACTTCTTCATTCCGGATCTTATCCTTCCAGCTGATATTAAGGATTTTTCTGTAGCATCACATCTCAAATGCTTCCAACTTCTTCATGTCATTCTTTTTGATGGTCCAGATTTCAGAGCCATACAGAAGTACTGGGTTGACATTAACAAGCCGTAATTTGGTGGAGAGTGAGATGTCTTTATCACTTCAGACTCTCTGTAATTTCCCTAGTGCTGCTGATGTTAATAATAATCTGCTTTTGATTTCGCTGGTTGAGAGTGACAATAAGACAGCACTAAAACATATGGCGTCACACCACAATAGGGCTTCCCATTGACTTACTGTACAAAATGGCTTCCTAAAATCACCCGAGAACTCAATAATAAAGTAACTGGTTGCTTCAACACTGCCTTTTCTCAGATGATTATGATCTCTTCTAACACAAAATGATCATAAAAGTACACCTTCAAGGCAAAATTTTCGAGAAACTGGACGCTGAAGTATAACGCCCCCTATCACCGACAGCCGAATTTTGTATTTCCAGAATCAAGCGCAAATTAAGGAAAACCCTTTAAATTTTACCAAATTAATCTGGAGATCAAAAATGGCATCAGATCATCTTTAAATAAACCTAACTTTATAATTAGAACAAAATATTGACCAAACATATTGCCCTTCTATACGTTTTGAACTCCTGTTTTTAGAAGGCAGTCAATTTTGCCGATTTTAGAAATGCCGGATTGCGAGTGCTAATTATTTAGTGTTGTGCGCCCATATAGGCCATAATATTCTACATTTTAAATGGAAAATGGCTTTAACCATTACATCAGATGCTGTTATATTCAAAATGATACTGTAGAAGGCCCATTAGCGCTGTCAATATGTATGAGGATATTTCAACTAAAATGCGTTGTAGTGACATTAAAACAAGCTTAACCATTTAAACCATCGATGGAACATAATCAATAGAATTTTTTTATTATTTTGTTTATCATTATAAGCTCACCTTCGGTGTTGTCTTTTCAATCAAATATTTGTGACTGTAATACATTGGAATAATAAACGGAATATTACTTTGAGGGTTGTAACAAAAACATCTGTCCACAAATTATGTCAATCAAATGGAGTCATTTTGAATATTATCTATAAAAACAAAACTTTGTTTGTAAGATATACCGTAAACCGACCAAAATTAGAAGAAAAAAAACCCAGATCTTCAAAATAACAATATTTGGAAAAAGACAAGGAAATATTGGTTAAAAATGTATAAACTACACTAGTGTCATTTGAAAGTCAGGTTATGTTATCTATAAAAACAAACTGTTTGTAATATACACTGTTAACCGACAAAAATTAGAAAAGAAACAGAGTTTTGCAGTAACAATATTTGGAATAAGACAAGGATATGTTAAAGTTATGTTGATTCAGGTTATAACAAAAACAGACATGGCTTTACTATCTATAAAACACATCTTCCTTTGTTTCACTTTCACTTTACCATATCATCAAAAATACCATAACATTGGAGGGAAAACCGTCAGCAGATTTCCACGCCATCACCCACGACAGGTTTCAAAATACAATTTCCATAAACTTAGCTTAAACATGACAATACAAACTGGGGAAAAGGAAACATTTGGGGGGAATGGTGGGAGGAAAAATTATGGGTTTTTGTGATGCGTGTGTAGATAAAAAATACATCAAATCTACTTAATTCTTAAATTCAAGATGCCCGAAATAGGCACAAAGCAGCGACCGTAATACCTAAACCTGTAAAAAATTATTTTTTTAAAAAGATGTTCTTATTATTACTGTTTTAATGTAGCTCTTATGTATTTTTACCAAAAAAAATATTTGTCAAATACACTTTGGACCACATTTTGGGTGCTTTTTGAATTTGTAAATGAATTGTTTTGGTGGTCTGTTCTTATCACCATTGCTGTTTTCTATAGATGGTTTTGAATTTTTTTGTATTTCTAAAACGTATTTTTAACATGTTTAATGTCACTCTAAACAATTTTGTAAAATAAAGTCACATTTTGGGTGCCATTTTGAATATAAAACATGTGAATGACACACGATGACTTGACTATAAATCCCATTGGAATGAAGAAAAAGGAGGTATGCTTATATAATTGGTCATATCTTGCTTATTTCTATCATTTTTTCTGCATTTGAAAGCGTATTAAATTTGCTTCACTATAACAACAAGAAATTTCAGATTTAGTGCTTTTATCAAGGTCAAGATCATCTTTAATCCGTGCACAACTTTTTTTGATTCGTAAGTATAGAAACACTCTATTGAATAGAAGTTGCAAATAATGTGCTTTTCATTGAGTGTTTATATTGGAATTTATTATATAGACTAAATCCATATCTTCTTGTTTAAGCACAACCTATGTGGGAAGGGGAACCCCCATGTAAATCTTGTAACTGAAGAGGTAAATGAGAAAATATATGGTATTTTGGTGTATTTAAAGTTTCAAAATTAGTTATTGGGTTTTTGAGCGGAATCACATATACTAGCTAAACAGCTTAAGTTAAAATGGACCCCTGGTTTGTCTTTGTCTCCAACTAGTTACTAGTGCCACCTTTGTATAGCATTTAGAGCATTATATAGTATGAGCAGAATAAATGGCCCATTTTTTCCATAGGTATTTAAAAATATGTATTTTTTATTAGAAATTTGTAAATAAAGAATTCTGAAAAAATATTGGCATAAAGTATACATAAATGGCATAAATAGAGTTTAGAAATACAAATGCAAGGGAGCACTGCCTTGCTTGCAATACCCGCCTGGGGGCCAACTAACTAAACCTCCACTAAAACATCCCTCAACTACTTATGGTTTTGTTTCATGCTTTGGAAGTAGCAACTATTTCCAGAGATGTCACTTTTCAGTGTTTATACTGAAATTTAGTATTTTTT